>CM076581.1:1702735708-1702936140 GCA_034641835.2 Pinus albicaulis | reverse complement strand
AGGTCGCCCGACCACACGACAGGCCGACCCGACAAACACCTTCTGCGCGACGGGTTTTCTTCAAAGGATGCCGCGCAAGTGTCCAAGGTCTTCAGCGATTTTTTAGCCTTCCAAAACGTGTGTTTCACCAAAATTCAAGTGAAAAGAGGGCACACTTGCACAGGACAGAATTGTTAAATGTTTGAAAGCCTCCTCCAAGCTAGGTGTTGGTTAACATCAAAGTTTTCAAAAACAGAGTGACTCAAAGATTTCAAGAACAGAGTGACTGTTGTCATTTTCTCACAGCACATTTTTAGTAGACTGCCTCCCTTTCACTGTGTTGTCCCTACTATAAATTGTTGAACAAAGTTTTTCCAAAGGTGCGGAGCCACTTTCTAAAGGGCAGAGCTGTTGATGGTTGAATTTTGACATTAAAGGCAGAGGTACAAAAGTAGTGTTTGATTTCTTAAAACTTCACAAGTGAAAGGGGCCATTTTCTAAAGAACAGAGTTGTTAGTGTTTGAAGTTAATATTGGAAACAGAGGTATAGATGTGTTGGTGTATCTTTTAAACTCACAAACAAAGAGTGTGTTTCTTAAACCACTGTGCATTGATTTTACATCTAACTTGGGTCTGCCTTTACAGAAACCATATTGTATCATGTTGAAGATTTGTTAACAGGGATTTTCTGAAGGTGAATAGGGCCATTTTCTAGAAGGCATGGTTGTTGATGATCGAATTCAACATTGAAGCCAGAGGAACAAAGGTGGTGGTTGATTTCTCAAAATTCACAAGTGAAAGGTGTTTTCCTAAACACAGTGAGCTGATTTTTCACCTAACCAAAAAGTCTCCTTTCTTTTCCACTATATGTTATCTTTTGTAGAAATCTGTTGACAGAGGTATTTTTAAGGTGAATGACCTGAAGAGCAGGGTTTTAATACTTGAGTTTTGTTTTGAAAGCACGAATACCAGTGTGGGTTGGCCTAACCAAATCACAAGAGGGGTGATTGTTCAAAACTGTGCACAGGGAATCTACAAAGCAGTTATCCCATCTTTTACACATGGTACCATTGTTAAAAAGTTTGCATGGCTGAAGTGCATACAGAGTTGAAGGATTGTTTTTAAGAGTGCAGAGGTGGCTTATTCCAAGAAACATTGTTGCATTTTATTCAACACCACAGGGTCCATATCTGTCCAAACAGTGTAGTGGCCAGTTTCAATCCAGCAGAACATTTTTCATACAGTGAAGGCAGTTTGCCTTTTCCAAAGTTTGGTCAAAGTCAGAATGCCTCCAAAGCGAGATCACAAGAGCGGTCCACATAAGAGATATGAGCCTATCTCCATAGAAGAAATCAATGCTCACCCATCAGTGCTTTTTAATTTCCATGAAGTAGGCTGTCTTGATTTCTGTCAGAGGATAGAAGAAGTCAAGAGTTTCTCGCCACTTACACATTTGTGCGCTTTGAGATTCAAGGACAAACACTTCCAGTTAGCAGGTCTTGACTTCAAAATCTCCCCAAGGTATGTATCCAAGGCTACCAAGATCCCGTATCATGGTGAAAAGTGGTTTAAACAAGCTCATCTTGACCTAGAGGATTATAAACCTTTCATCAAACCTGAACATAGGGAAACCATCACTGCTATTTTCCCTTTCTCCTATCTTCTTGACAGTTATGCTCCGCTGATGAAAGCCATAATGAGATATTTCACTTGTGAAGGGAGGTTTAGCCAAATTTTTGCCTATCATGTCCGCTTGTTGATGCATTTTACCAGAAGCAGGCAATTAAACCTTCCATACTTTTTGTCCAAAAGCATAGAGAAAATGGCAACTACTGTCCAAAAGAAGGCTCCACCCCAGCAAATTCCTTCTCTCTTTCATCATTCCTTGATCAAGATTATCTTCTTACACCAGCTGGAGAAGAAAGGGGTTTCATGGGATTCATTCATTAGCCATGCAGATTTCGCCACTGTCCCTCCTATTCATGTGTCTCCTACTCAGCCTGTCCATCGCCCAGTGCCTTTGTCTAGTAGGCCTACCCCTAAAAAACTCAAGATGACCACTGGGCAGCCAAGTGAACAGGGAGAAGGAGAGGGCAGTGAACCACAGGGAGGAAAAGAAGGCAGTGAACAGCAGCAGCTAGATTTTGAGGGACAGCAGCAGTTGGAGGTTAGTGAGCAGCAGCAGCCAGAGTTTGAAGATCAGCAGCAGCTACAGGTTGATGAACAGCAGCAAGTACAGGAAGAGGAACAGCAGCAGACAGAAATTGAATAGCAGCAGGTTGAGCAAACAATTGAAGCGCCTTTTGAGCCACAAGCTGGACAGGATGTTGAGGAAGGACAGCAAGCTGAAGCTGCCTCCTTGATAGTGACCAAAACTATTCCTAAAAAGAGGAAATTGCCCAAAAAGACAACTTCTAGCTTGCCAAGGAGAAAAAGCGCTAGATTGGCATTCAAAGGCAAAAGTAAAATTGGAGAAAGTGCAAAGCATGGAGGTGAATTAGCTATTATCCCTATCCAAAGTGATGATAGTGACAATGAGGCCCGCCTCCTTGAAAACCTCCTCATTCACAAAGAAGGGAAAATTGAGGTGTTACAAGAAGATCTTTAAAGGGCGAGGAATTTCAACCATTTCTTGGAGGTTGAAAACAAACAAATGAAGTATCATGCAGCCATTTATGAGGCAAGGCCGATCAAGTATAAGAAAGAGGCAGAAAAGGCGCAAGTAAGAATTGAAGAGCTCATTGGCGAGTTTGATGATGAAGAGGAGGAAGACCAGCCTAGGCGAAAGAGGCCTAGGACCATCGGGCTTAGAAGAGCCTTGGAGAAACAGAGGGCAGAAGAACAAGCTCAATTCGAAGCCTTTCCTCTTACTGCCCTCTTTGAGCAGGAAATTGAGGAAAACAAGTAAGCATGGCTTGAGAGAGCCAACCAGAATTTGGAATTAAAGCTTGAGAAGGCAAATAGGGATCTTGAGCTGCAGAGAAAGAGGACTCTTCACTTTCAGAAGCTAAATCAATTTTCCAGGCGAAAATTGAAGGTAGCCCAAGAAAAATTGAAGAAGTTGAAGGAGAGGCGCCTAGCACGGAAAGAAGCAAAAAGCATATCAGCCCTTGATATTTTGGCTTCAGCTTCGGAGCATGTTTCTATGGACCCTTGAGGGTCATGCATGCCAATTTTGGGCCTGTTTCGGAAACTTTTTGTTTTTTGGCATTTTTGGGTTTTTTGCCAAAAACTCATAAATTCGCCATTTCAGTTTGATGAGTTTTCAAGGGAGGAGGATGATACCAATGGATGCCATAATTCCATGATCAGGTCTCCAGCGATTTTCAGGGCATTTGAAGATCATTCGCCCCCTCAAATTGGCGAAAAACAGCCTCATTTTGCACATTCTGCCCGCCATATCAGCAGCCTGCCATTTTCTGGGTTTTTGCACACAGGTACAGGTTTGAGGGACTTTTAGAGATCAGATTGAGGTGATTCCACTTGCGTCGGAAAGCAGACATAGAGAGCTTTCCAACGAGCCATCATGAGCCTCATTTAGACACCGGGAAGGCTGCCATTTTCATCCAGCAAGTCAGGGGACCTTTTTCAGGCATAAATATGAAGTATTTTTGTAATTTTTGAACTCCAAAAATCTGCTTTTCCCAAATGTGCGTTAAGCTATTTTTATCATGGGGAAATCATGTAAAGTCAATATAATTTCCGTTTTTAGCAGTTTTTAGATATTTTATGGGATATTTTGTGCCTTGGGCTTTGCAAAGCCTCAAGGACAAGTTTAGATATTTTGACTTGGCCAATGGGATAGCTAGTTGCTCCATGAGGTTTTCCTCCCTCAAGCCTATTTATTCCATGGTTCTCTTTGTAAATCAGAGGTTGAACTTGAGAGAAGAATTAATGCATTGGTCATATGAGCTTTGAAGAATACACTTGAGTTATGATTTTTGGACTGCCTCTTGGATGCTTTTGAGGAATGGTGAAGGCTTGTTGATGGATTCCTTGTCATGGTAGAATGGTATAGTGCTTCTTAATGTGTTTTGTCCTCTAGTTCTCATTCATATTACATATTTCTTGCTGCTATAGATCAGTAAAGATTGATTTTGAGATATGCCCATGGAGGCACCTCAAAATCCCTGAATCTCCATAGCTTGATGTTTTCTTCTCCCTTAGTTATGCTAAAGAATTCTTAGCTGCTCTTTAGTAACCTAAGGTATTGTTGCTAAGTTTTATTTATAAGTTCTATGTATGCTGAGTAGGATGTATGGTTTGCCTTACCTACCTACAAGCTGCCCATAGTTATGTCCATAAAACTTTCTCTTTGACTGATTTGTTGATCATCTTGTTGAACCAAGGAGGCCTAGTCCCGATCTAGCCCTTTGCCTAAAACTATGAAAACTTATTTTTCCAAGTGCCCAATGACTTAGAGACTATGTTTAGGCATTCCAGCATAGTTTATGAGTTGTTAGTTTGTCTTATATGTTTTCCCCAAAGTCTGATAGCCATTTCCCGAAGTTAGAGGGTCTTATACCTCTATGTATGGCTGGAATGTTTGATTTCTATGTGTTAATTAGCTCATAGTTATACTTAGCATGATTAATGGCTTGCTATTACATGTTTATTGTCTGCTATTCACTAGTTACACTTGAAATCCCTTGTCTTTCACCAACTTGTTGTCCACTTAATCCATTTTTCCCAGAGATCCCTTCTACCGTGAATCAAATCGGCCCTACAGCAGCTTTACACCATCACTTCATAGCTTCCTTGACCTGTTTGACCCCATAGCCCAATTTATCTACATCTTGTTATCCAGTTTATGTATTTGATCAGTTTCATTCCTCACAAACTTAAAAAAAAACCAAAAAACTAAAAACATACTTCATAACTAGCCTAATATCAAAACACCGCAAGTAAACACACCGACATCTTTTGCATATAATAGAGAGAGCCCTCTCTGAGTCCAGGAAGGCTAGGTCCTTGGGCTCCAAAGCTTGGTTTGATGTTACATCGTCATTTGGCTAGCCAATCGGCCAAATCACGGGACCCTAACAGTAAAAACCACTTGTTTATAAGCGAGACCTCCCTTAACCCTTATGAGAAATTTTTCTTTTAAAACTTTGACTGTCTCTCACTTAGAGGAAAAAATGTCTCCTTTTGTGGCAGTGGCATGTAACTTTGCCTTCAATGATTTCCAGAACCTGAAAGAATATGCCAAAGTTCTTTTTGTACTTTATGAACCTATATACTTATTTGCAGTGCCCTTTGCTGAGGAAGAAACTGAACTATCACCTCAATACCCCTTTTATACTTCTGGTGCTTTGTATGAAAAGAGGACACCTGTAGAGGATATTTTATGTTGCAGGGGGTTTTATGTTGAATTTGGGTGAAAAAATGCAGTTGCATTTACCCAGGCTTTTCTATTATTGTCCATTTAAAAGGATATTTCTTTAACACTTCTCTCTTCACTCAAATTGTATTGATATGGTACCTTTGACCTTTTACAAGGAACATGCCTGTATTTGTTTTGAGATTTTCTCCAAAATTTGAAAACATGCCAAGGTCCTTCTTGCATCATATGAAAAATTGTGTCTAGCTGCAATACTTCTTGGGGAACTGAGCTTAGATTTTCTTTGTCAACTTATGATAGTATTCTGAAGGACATCTTCTTATGAGTAGGGGGATCAGTGTCCCTTGAAACACAATCATTATCATGTCCTTTGCCAGTTTAATGACACATCTTATCAACCACTCTTCAATCTTGTTTTGTTTGAGTTGCAGACTGTCTTTTGAAAGAAAACCTATTAAGAGATAAGCTTGACCTCCTTGGATTGCAGTGGTAGCCCTGCTTTCCATTTTGGTCTCTTTACATTATTTCTCTATTTCAATTATCTCCCATTATGTTAATACTTTTCCTATCAGTCAGTGAGAAACCCTAGAAATAATGATTGCTCTGGCCCACTGCTTATGAATGAAGGAGGCCCTTCTCTTGGAAAAATATCTGATGTTTTGTCAACCTTCTGTCTTAGCCATATGAAGGCTGCCTGATGAACATATTGACAAGGGTTTTTCTTACACATGATGGCAAGCAAAAAACATTGAAAACATTACTGCTTTTACCTCTTCTTTCAATCATCACTTTCCTTCAGAAAACTCTATTCACTGTCTCACTGTTCATTAAAAACAAATTTGTCTTACAGTCAGTTGCAACTCTTCAAGTCAAACTTTGGCCATCGCCCTCTGCTTATAGATGAAGGAGGTTCTTTGGTCTTCAAACCTTCTACTTATAAATGAAGGAGGTTCTCAATCATGTCATATCAACAGCCTCTTGACAGTGTTGTTTTTTCTTCTACTGTCCTTTCAGGCCTTGAATGAGGTTGCAAGAGATTGATGAGAAACTCTTTGCCCTGTAGATGCATCTTAGGCTCAAGATCACATTGAGAAGAAGCTCTCTTCTCATGTGGAGCCAGAAATTGTCTTCTGAGATGCTGGTATGTTTCTGTCCTTGAAAGATCCATCAAACACTGTAAAACACCTAAAATCAGCTTGAGATTATGGTCTATGTATTGCTGAGACTTAAGGGTGTATTAGTGGCGCGAATTAGGGCTGTGACCAACTTTATTAACAGAGTGGGAGGTATGTTATGACTAGTCTATAGCAGATGGAGGTTTTTTGGCTCTTGGATAGTTTGCCAAGGGTGAAATTCCTTAAATCACCACTTCCTAACTTAGGGGAGACTGTTTGAATAGATTTGGATTGTCTCTTTAGAGCTTATGGTTATACTAATATGGCTGAGGCTAGGTAGGATTTGATAATGGGGTTTCATCTCATCATGGGCGGACTGAAAGGTAAGAGGGGAAAAAGTTTTATGGGTGTTTTCCCAGCTGGAAAATTTGTTTTACAACTATTCATCACCAACAAGTAAAAAATATTGATGACTAATAGTAGTTACGGGAGTTGTTATTCAGGTTAACTCAGTTAAGTGAGCTAAACTCAGTTGAGTTAGTTGTATCTAGTCTAACTGAAAGATACACTTGTGAGAGTTAAGTGAATTAATTAGTTAATTGATTCACAACTAATAAATCACTAACAACTAAAAAAATACAACAGTTAACTACTTGCATGTTAGTTCCAGTGGAGACCCAGTGGAGAGATAGGTGAAAGGGTGAGATGGCCTATCCGTTGTGACTATAGTGATGCATTCAATGCATTTGACACACATTGGAATTGCTAATGAGGATTGCATATTCAAGGCAAGGCCAATTCGAATTCATTCAGGTGTCTTCTTCAGCAGGGATGGCGCAGTGGAGGCAGGCTGTTAGGAGGCAAGAAATTGGTGCATAAATATGAAAATTTATGCATGATAGTGTGTAATTATTGTTGATTTTATTGAGAGATTGATGTACTAAGATTTTTATGAGATTATTACATGATTCCATTGATATACATAATATATGATAGTTGGGGTTTTTAGCTTTAAGCTTTCCCATTAAACAACTGTGTTATGTGCGATTGAATTTATTCACATTTGTTTGCAATTGAGTTTTAAATTTCCACAAGTTTAACAGTGGAAGGATTCTGTATTTAGTAAGAAGATAAATATTTTTAGATCAGGAGAATCTGGTAATACATCAGTATTAATAAATTTCTACACCATAAACTCACAACCGCCCCCCTTGGACCCCCTAGGCAACGTACAATTACGGGCGGCATTGCCACCTTGCTAAGAACAGGGGTCCAATTTTGTGATACAAAATAAAGAAGATAATCAAGCTCCACACCCAACATACTTCACATCGCAAACAAAGACAATCTCATGACCGTTTCACTAGATACATGGCTTTCATGAGTAAATGTATTGTGATAGAGCCATCTTCCTTTCAGGAAGAAATGCAGGAGCCCACATGGGTAGATTCAATGGTGGAGGATTACGACTCCATTGTCAAAAACAGTGCTCGAGAAATTTTTCCAAGGCTGGTTGATAAACCAGTGGTAAGTTCAAGATGGATCTACAAGGTAGAGAAATCTGCTGATGGGAGTGTTGAGAAATACAAGGCCAGATTTGTGGCCCGAGGATTCTCACATATCGAGGGGATTGATTATGAAGAAACCTTTGCACCTATTGCACGTTATTCTTCGATAAGGACCATCCTTTCTCTCTCAGCATAGATGGGTTGGCACATTCATCAGATGGATTTGAATGCTGTGTTCCTTAACAGGATCATTGAGGAAGAAGTGTACATTAAGCAACTTGAATTTGAGATCTTCAGTAGAAAATCACATGTGTACAGACTCAAAAAAGCACTATATGGGTTAAAGAAAGCACTCCGTGCTTGCTACACTCGGATCAAAAACTATTTCACTAGACTTGGCTTCACCAAGAGTGAGGCAGATGAAAACTATACCAGATTGTGGTGGAGGGCAAGCTTTTAATCATTATTCTTTATGTTGATGATTTAATACTGACTGGTGATGAGCAGCTGATACACTCATGCAAGGAGGACCTTGCAAAGGAGTTTGAGATGAATGATATGGGCCTCCTTCACTATTTCCTTGGATTGTAAATATGGCAGCAAGATGGTGAAATTTTTGTGTCTCAAGGCATGTATGCAAGGGAGATACTTGGTAAGTTTCACATGGACGGCTGAAAACCCATGGATACTCCTCTTCCAGGAAACTAGATGAAAGAGGACGGTACTTCTGGAGAGGTAGTGGATGCTACTATCTATCGACAGTTAATGGGTTCACTAATATATTTAGGTAATACAAGACCGGATATATGCTATGCGGTGAACCAACTTATTCAAGCGATGGTTAAGCCTACCAAGCTCTTTTGGAAGGCGAGCAAGCATGTCCTGAGATATCTCAGGGGCACATCTGAGTATGGCTTATGGTACATACAGATGGATGAGCTGAAGTTGCATGGCTTCATGGATGCAGATTGGGCGGCTAGCCCAACGAACATAAAGAGCACATCAGGAGGGGTCTTCAATATCGGATCTACAACTATTTCTTGGTACCACAGGAAATATAGATTTGTGGCACTCATTTTAGTGGAAGAAAAATACATGGCAGCAAGTCAAGTTGCATGTGAGGCTATCTGGATGAGGAAGATCCTGGTCAGTTTGTTTGGTTCTCATTTAGATCCTACAGTGATTCATTGTGATAATCAGAGTTGCATTAAACTCTTTATTAATCTTGTGTTTCATGATGGATATAAGAATATAAATATCTGGTATCATCATATTAGTGCTTATGTGCAATGGAAGATGATGTTGCTTCAATAAATTCAAACAGAATATTAGGATGTAGATATTCTGATGAAGGTGCTCACCAGGAGAAAATTCGAATACCATAGAGGCAGGATTGGGGTGAAGGACAATCCCTTTATTGTTGAGAGGGAGTGTTGAGATTCAACAAGATGATGATCCTAGTGAAAATTCAGCACCTACACAAGGTGGGGCCCACAGGTTATTTTTAGGTGTATGTCCATTTCTAGAATGTTGAGAAAAGTCTATTTATAGCGGAAATATACTTATATATGGTTGAGAAAATTCTATGGATGGATGGGCGTCTATTTTTGGAATGCATGTGCGAAGACAGTTCGTCAATCACATGTCTAAAAATAGAATTCATGTCGATTATTGTTATCTCTTAACAATAATTAGACAATAAATAACAATCTATTCTCTTGAAGCACTTGATTTCAGTTAACTGATGTGGAAAACCAGTTAACTGAAGGAATTTCGAGTTCAAAGGTTGGTTGATGGGACATGCTAGTGGACTTCATTGTAACTGAGTGATATAAAGTTTTAACAGAGTTGGATATGTAGTTATGTGAGTTGTAACTAGTTGTAAATAAAGATACACTAGTGAGATATCAATGAATTAAATATTAAATTAATTCACATGGAGTGATCTCACATGAAACTTAATATTTACTACTATTAACTACATGCATGTCAGATCTAGTGGAAACCTAGTTGAGAGATAGGTGAAAGGGACGGTTTGACTATCAATTGTGACATTAGTGGGTGCACACTTGCAACCAAACACACATTGGAGATGCCAATGAGGATTACGTAGTCAAGGCAAGGAAAGATAAAATTCATTTAGAGATTGTGATCAGCAGGGATTGCGTAGTGGAGGCAGGCTGTCAGGACGCAATAAATTGGTGTATGAATATGCCAATTTTTGTATGACAGTGTGAGATGATTGTATATTGTACTGAGACCTCTTAGATTAGAGTTTTGTATGAGATTGTTTCATGATCCATGATATATACATAATATATATGATAGTGGGGGTTTTGGATTTATGGTGAAAACATATGTGTTATGTGTGATTGATATTTCTTCATGTGTTTGCAATTGGCGATTAAATTTTCCCAAGAATTTAAGTAGAAGGATTATGTATTTAACAGTGGAATATAATTTTTAGATCATGAGAATCCAGGAAATACAAAATTGTATTAAAATTTCTACAACACAAAGGGTATGGTGTTATGAAACCAGCTCCAAAAATAGAAGAAAAGAGAGATCAACGCCTTAGAAATTAGCCACTTCGAGGGGGGAATCTCCAATACATTACATAAATGAAAAATTATTGGATGATACAAATGACCAAAAGCTCCTTCTATATATAGGAGTCCATGGGGCCACAATATAATCCTAGCCGGCCTAACAATAATAATGTAAGGGCACAATAATAACAATATTGGGGTTACAGCGGTGCAAAAATAACAATAAGGGGGCTACACTAATAACAATAAGGGACTAAAATAGTAATATAGATATCTAACATATGGAGTTGAAACTTTGATGATGTTGTGACCCGACGTAGAATACTCTAAATGCATCCATATGACAAATGCAACTCTTTCTTTTCAATGAATTTTATTTAGGATAAAGTTAAGAGATTTTTTGAATTTAAAAAAAAAAAATTCCTCATTCTTAAACAAAATCCCTTCTGAAAAGAAAACAATTTCATTAAGAACTAAATTTCCAAATATGATAAATTTCTCTTTTCGAATAAAATTCCATTGACAACCACGTAAAAAACTACAATTTCAACAAACAAACAATTCCCAAAAGAAAGCAATTCCTAAAAAACCCTAAAAAGTATCAACTTCAAAATCAAATCAAAGTTCTAATTATAAACACTAACTAGGATACCTATGAATGTTTTTTAGATGATTTCTCTTAGTTGTAATCAGACTAAGAATGTTTCTACTTATCCCAGCAGAAATGAAATGACGAAAGAGTGCTTTGTGGCAAATCACGCTTTAGTGATCTAGAAGATTTTCCGCTTTGCAAATGAATAAGAAACAAATATTCATAAAAGTAAGGTTGGCTATAATCCTGATGGATCAAGGAGATAAAATCATAAAACCAGTGATCTGAGACAAACGAAGGTATCTTCCATACAAAGAAACAGTAAACCAGGGCAAACCCTAACTTGTAAAATGAAAACCGGATGATTAATCACACAAGACTCAAAATTGCTGAAAAGGAGTTCTCACACAGGATCTGAAAACTAGAGTAGATCAAGGAAAACTTTAAGAATTTGGTTATTTGGCTCTTAAAGAGAGAAATTCAAAAATTTTCAAAATTTTCCAGGCGGCACGTAGCCTATCAATCAAAAACAATGCGCATGCCCATTGGATTGAACTAACAAATCGCACAGGTTGCCTCTCTGTTTTCCACAGAAAACCGCACAGGCAGAGATAAAGTTGGAAAAAACAAAATATAAGTTTTCTTTCTCAGAGATTCTAAAAATTCATCTACCCAAACACACTCAGAGAAGTCAAAATCATAAAACTAAAATTTCAAATTGAACACAAAGAAATAAAACTAATCTCTAGTCCCCAGTATGGTCGCCAATTTGTTACCAAGATTAATCCCTCTTGCGGAAAAGAGCGGTCTCCCTAGAAATCCAACAAGTAACTAGAAACAAAGGTTCATTTGAATATCTCTTTCTCTAGATTATTTGTATTTTAAGATCATTATAACAGTAAAGTAGAGAGGACATGCTCCTACCTTTAAATCCAAAAATTTGATGTAGTCCTTTGTCCGTCACTCCAAAGTAGGTCTCCAATGATGATTTTAACCTGGAATCACACACAAGAAAAATAATAAAAGCATCTGCAATATATAACAATAAAAAATACTAATCCAACTTAGTGATTAAGGAATCTAAGTATTGACATCATTCCCATGAATTTAGAAACAAGACAATGAGAAAAAGAGATCCATATGCATTATCATAAATTAGAAAGATCAATCTTACAACCAGATGCCTTGATGTTGTACAGATTCCTCCCAGGGTCTAAGTAATCGTTCTTCTTCACTCTGATAAGCCTTCCTCTCTAGAATGACCAACATGAAGTCATGAGAACAAAGGTGTGATCTTCAATGTGTCAACAACAACTCACTATTATAGAAAGTATGCACTCTATGAACTCTCTCTAGCTTAGAAACTATACAAATCAGTCTCTATTCACATTAGTATCTCAGGTATCTATCCTTGAACCTAAAACTTAAGCTCAATATATAGGGAGATTGAGGTAGTTTCATATCCATTAAGAGAGGGATGGATTCCTCCCATGAAGGGATTTGAGTTCCTTGGACCAAATGATAAGCTCCATGAGTGGAGGGATAAATCTCGAACTGACGTGAATCTAGAGGCTTTCAGTTGGGATAATATTCGACCAACTAGGCTTCTAAAAGTTAATTTTTCTTTTTACTTGCTTTTCACAAGGTTGCGTAGGTTTTAGTGGAAAATAGAGCAGCAATTTCCGCAGCTAATGGAAGGATCATTAGCACATGCGCAGGGAAAGGCTAGAAAAACCGTGCAAGAAATATTTAAAGGGTTTTATAGAGAATTTGTCCAATTTCCAAGACTTGATTAAGGAACATGAGTGTTTTTTGACCTCTAAGGGAACATGATATTGATGGTGATAGAAACATATGAAAAATAAAATGTCATGGTGAAAAAATGACGTGTAACAAGTCCTACCCCAACATCCTTGTAAAGGATAACCAAATTTCCAACATATGGGATACTATCCATAGAGGCAAGATCAGAAGTGTAGTAAGACAACTAATAAATTTTGAGAATCTTTCCTTTATGAGGAAACATGATTAACTGAAATAATGATGAAACGAAAACGGTCATAGAATAAGTCCAACTCCAACCTAAAATAAGGTTGTAGTGAAGAGGGGCATCAACAACTTCCACCTCAAGCATAATGATTTTTCATTATACCTCTATGGGTAAATCCTGGAGTATTCCAAATGGACGAAAACCTCTTCCATCAAAGGCTTTCAGAATTGTGGGTGACTGATTGACTGGTGGAGAACCAAGAGTTTTCCAACAAGCTAGAGACATAATGCACATATATGATCCCTCGTCAATCATTGTGTGAAAATCTCGCCTAGATTTGATTAAAACAGGTATTTGAAAAGCCATTTGGTGCGAGAGCCTAGGTACAAAGTTCTTGAGATTAAAGACGATAAGATTAAAATATTAAGGGTCAATCGCTTCAATAGCTAGCAATAGTAACTTTCTATAAGCTGGGCAAGACTATAGTAGTTCGAGGGCCGACATTGCTGAAGGTGATATAGCCAAATCTTCAACAATGTTGTAGTTCTGAGCGGCTCTTGCATGTGGATTAAAGTCTATTTTTGAAGTACACCTTGGTAGGCGATTTAATTACTAAATAAGGACTAGGTTTCTCGGTGTGTAATGGTTTGGAAATAGGAGGAGTTGATACCGAAGGTTGACTCCATTTTTGTTTCTAGTTACAAGACTCTTAGATCCATAATCTTGAGATCATGTTGCAACCATGACCTGGGAGGACATCATCAAGATATTCGTCGATGAATTGGAAGAAGATCTGTTGTGAGAAATCATTTTCTTGTCTTGTGATGGAAAATGATATTTAAGAATAGCGGGTGTGGGTGAACCTTTGAAAAATTTAGATACCTCGTCCTGATGCAGTTACTCTTTCATGTAGTGATCCTCATCACAGATAAGACAAGGATAACAAGGTTTCCTTTTTTCGTGAGATGGTTCAGTTTTTTCGGCTTTCTCTTTTGGAGAATTGTTTTGTTTATTTTTACCCTTCTCTTTCTTATTATTTCCAGATGATTTGGTTTTGGCAGTAAATGAATTTAGGACATGGATTTCGGCAGAATTTTTTAGAGAAGAGTCTCCTTTGGGTGAATCAGTTTAGTTATGATTGGAGTAGTATACTTGGATTTTTCCTTTTACTCTTTAATGTACTAATTGTACCGATTACATAATTTGTGGCATGAGAACGAGAAGGAGTTGTAGTAAGTTGACCTAGGCAAGGTTAATCAGGAATATTTTCATACAAAGTACCAGACTGTTGTTAGCCCCCTAATTTTCTCTCTTTTTACCACTTTTCCCTTCCTAAATTATAACCATTTACCCCTGTTTCACCTCCTTTATGCACCCTCGTCCTGCACCAGTCCAAGCATGGTGACACATTTCGTATAAACCTTTATTTTTCGTGTTTTAATTCAATTTAGCATTAATTAAATATTTATCACATGATTTTTTATTTCTAAATCACTTTTGTAACTAATTGATATCTCCAAAGGTTATTTGATGGTTAAAGTGCTTATCATGACCGCTGATCTTAGTGCAGGATTGGATCTGCACTATTTCCAGCACAACAGATCTTCGCGGAAGATCCGAACCTCCTCAATCACTACCCTGTCTTAAGCCATTTCAGCCACGACAATGAATGATTCGAAGGCAGCCAAGACTAATCTGTAAAGGGAGAAAGCTAGTTAGCTATGACCAGTTTTGCAAAACCGTCTTATCTTGAAGGCTGAGACTAAATTCTACATTTTGTTATGAATTAGTTGAACGATCTGTTTTGGCCTTTGGCCAACAGATCTATATAATGTAAAGTGTAAATAGGACCTAGGAGGAGAATTCTGGGAGCAGAGTTTATATTGAAGTCGATAGGCGGTAACCAGTGTTTTGTTATCGCCCAAATCTGGGTTGGACATTTTATCAACATATGTATTTGCCTCAATAAATTAATAAAAGGTTTTTCCACCTCATGTTTTAGAAATTATGTTTCTGTTCTTTTAAGCTGATGAATTAACTGGTTTACTGAGCAGCGTTTAATTTAAAAAGGGAAACGCGCTGGTTTGCTAGGGCCCAGCCAACCCAGCAAGTTTACCCTATTTTCTATTTCCTGTAATGTGTGTTTAAATTATTAAAGTCTGATTCAATTTTCAGCACATGCATTCCTATCTTATTGAAAATGAATCCGTCATGTGAAGTAGTTACATTTTATTTCCCTGCAAATTACTTTCCTGCATTTAATTTCAAATTGGATTTTCCCGTCTAGTACAAGCAGGAGAAGAAAACCTGCACCAGGCACGTTGGTGTGACATTTCCTTTTTCTTGCAGTTCTGTTTATTTGGTTTTCCACTGTCTGGTACAAGCAAGAGAAGCAAACCTGCACCAGGCACGTTGGTGTGACATTTCCTTTTTCTTGCAGTTCTGTTTATTTGGTTTTCCACCGCCTGGTACAAGCAGGAGAAGCAAACCTGCACCAGTGCATGTTGGTGTGACATTTCATTTTCCTACAGTTCTGTTTATTTGGTTTCCCACCGCTTGGTACAAGTAGGAGAAGCAAACCTGCACTAGTGCACGTTGGAGTGAGGCAGCAAGTTTTCTTAATCTACTTTTCGTGATTTTCTTTCTTTCTTTAAACACTTACGACAAGATAAATGATTGTTTCTATACTTTTTCATTTTATTAAAATCAGAAACATTCACTTTTATGTGTGCAATTTGATTTGATAGTAAAATAGCACTTACAATAATTGAACACTTGTTTTAAGAATTAAAAGCTAAGTGCAGGAAGCTCTGATCAGGTGTAGGAACTAGTTTCTTGCCACAGGATCCGAGTGGTCTGAACTTTGAAAAATTCGAGCCCTTGCATGAATTAAAAATCCTTCAGTAAACACAATTTATACCTTCTACATAACTCTCTGATCTTGGACTAGTGCAGGACAGATTAATGCAAGAAGGAAATCTTTAAGGAAGCAGGTTAAGGGCCCATATAATGAGACTGCTAAGGTGTCTCTGCTAAAGGAGAATACACACTCATTAGATTAAACAACCATTAGTTGAAGTGATTTCCTTTTATCTTTAATTCTCTCTTGCAAATGCATACTTTCTCGTTCCAGTCTTAGATTATTTTTTATGGTTCAAGTTGCCTTTTTCTCCTTTGATTTGATTCTGCAATCTTTCCTTTAAGAAAGTAGGGATTTACATTAGAAATATTCATACCATCTCTGGCATTGCCTGTGCTTCGTCTCTAAGTTTACGAATCCCCCGGGTTGACAAATTAAGTGTTGAGGAGTTTGCTTAAGTGTAATTCCTGCACCCAAAATTTTGGCGTCATTGTCGGGGAGCCGATTTGATTTGGTAAGAATTTTCTGATTATGAAATAGAGCTAATTTTTATTTATTTTTGTAGTGTTGTTTCTTTGAGGAATTCTACTGGTGTTAATTGATTTCTAACAACATTTTTTAGAAATTGTTTGTTTTTCTTTTTTTCTTTTCTTTTGAAATGAATGCCTAGGAAAGGTAAGGGTTCGAAGCCCACTAAGGGCTGAAATAATTCTGAAAATAATTTTTATATTGGGTCGCCTTCTGTTAGCAGGAAGCCCAATCCAATTCAGACCCATCACATAGGAACAATCCACCTGGATTCTGGTAATAACAGCTCAGGTGTGGATCAGCCTGTGGAGAGCGGTACAATTAAGAGGGGAACAATGGTGGACTAAGAAGATCATTTGGAAGGGATTGGTGACAACCAGGTAAGTGGAGGAAAATCCAATTTTGTGTTTCCAATTGTGGATCCTGATATTGTGTCACAGATGAAGAATATTTCACCATCAGCTCTCCCTCATTTCCATGGTAAAGTTCATGAAGATCCTGACTCTTTTCTATTTGAGTTTGATATTCTGTGTAGAAGTTATGATTATGCAACTGAGGCTCAGAAGTGAAGATTATTTCCTATTACCCTCAAGGACTCATCTCTTCATTGGTTTATGGGGTTAGGAGGAAACACCATAACCTCTTGGGATCAGATGAAGAGAGTATTTTTTTCTAAATATCAAGAATATTGCAAAACTCAGGACATGCAGGATGAAATTTTTACGATCATACAAGATGATGATGAAATCCTAACTCTCATCAGCAATGGCAGTATGGGAATCAATATCATCATGGGAAACCTTCTCAGCCATGGCAACAAGGTTGGAGAGGGCCAACTCATTCTCCATATTCCTACCAGTCACCTATGCAGTCATACCCATCTACACATGCACCTCATTCAATGCCTTAACTTCCAAGTCAGTCCACTCCACCATTTCCTTTACCTCCACCCTTTCGACCTCCTCAGTTTCCTGCTCAACCTATGCCCAATCCTAATAATAATAAAGCAGTGAAAATTATCTACGTAACAAACCCACCTTTACCATTAAAATACCAGTCTATTCCAGTTGGGGTTCACGATATTCAATTAAGATCAAAAAGGATTGTAACATCAGAAAATCAAAAGCAACCTATGGTGATCATTGCAGAGAAAGGAGAAGAGGAAACTCTCAACCATTCTCTGAAAGTTGTCACTAAGTAGCCTTTACCCTCTGAATCCTTGCCATATTCTTCCAACCATCCTCCCTTCCCAGAGAGGCTAGTAATGGAAAGGAGTGAGCCTATTTATGAGACTAGTTTGGCATCTGAGCTTTGAAATATTTTCATTAAGATACCCTTGCTTCAAGCCATCAAAGATATCCCCATTTGTACCAATATTATTAAGGAAATCTGTCTCAAGAAACCCAGGAGGAAGAGATTGGAACCCCGAACCATTCAATTTGTTGGTAGGGCAACAGATTTGATGACGGGATGTGTGTCTGTGGAAAACTATATTGATCCTGGAAACCCTATTGTCTTAGTTCAGATTCGTAATGTCCTTGTCTCTAATGTTCTTATAGACCTGGGGGCAGCCATTAATGTCATTACTAAGCAAACCATGGATCAACTTTGGTTATCTCATCTTCGCCCTACTCCCACTATGCTTGAATTAGTATATAGATCTAAAATTAAGCCAGAAGGAGTATTGGACAATGTGATCATCTCATTAGATTCTTGGGATTATCCTGCTGATTTCATTGTGCTTGAGCCAAATAACCCAGTAGGAGGACATCCCTTGATCTTGGGTCGACCATGGCTTGCTACGGCCGATGCATATATTGAATGTCATTCCGGTGATATGTATATCTCACATGGAGATTCTAGGAATAAAGTTACCTTATACTCCCCTACTAGATCCATTCAACACCTTAGAGATAATTTATGGTTGGATCAAAGCAGTGATGAGGAGACTCATTCTATTTCCCTTATCCATCATTATACTGTGTCTTCATAAGAAGATGAGATTCAATATTTCCTGAATAATCTAGACATTATGCCTAATTATGAGCCTTTTAGCCAAATTTTCAGCCTAGATTTTCAAGAAAATCATGATTCTCATTCTTTTTTACCATTGCATTTGACCACTTCCTTAAGTAATATTGAGCCTAACACCACTCTTTTTGATATTAGGCCTGGTAAATCCTTGCATATTAGTTCAGATTTGGACTCATATCAGCAAGAGCAGCTTGTGAATTTGTTGCAAAACCATCTTAGTGCCTTTTCTTGGGGCTATGAAGATATGAAGGGTATCCCTCCTGAAACTTGTACACATCACATATATATTTAGGAAGGATCCCGGCCTATCTGACAACCTCAAAGGTGAATGAATCCAGCTCTAAGAAACATTGTGAAGGAAGAAGTACAGAAACTCTTAGATGCTGGTTTTATTTATCTTATTTCCAACAGTCAGTGGGTCTCTCCATTAGTATTAGTACCTAGGAAATATGGAATATGGGGTATTTGTATTGATTATCGAGAATTGAATAAAGCCACTCTTAAATATTACTTCCCTCTCCCTTTCATTGATCAGGCACTTGATACCCTTGCAGGAAAGAAATATTTCTCCTTTTTGGATGGCTTCAATGGTTATAACCAGATAAAAATTGCACCCGAAGATCAGGATAAAACTACTTTTACATGTCCATGGGGGACATTTTCTTACAAATTGCTTCCCTTTGGTTTATGTAATGCCCTGGCTACCTTTCAAAGGGAAATCTTGGCTATTTTTTCTAATCTAGAATTTGTAGAAATTTATATGGATGACTTTTCTGTGTTTGGTTATTCTTTTCATGAAGCTCTCAAAAATTTGGAGAAAGTACTTCTTCGTTGTTAGGAAGCCCATCTCGCTTCGAGTGATAAGAAATTTAGATTAATGTGCAAAGCGGGAGTGGTGCTTGGCCATTTTATTTCTGACAAAGGTATCCAGGTTGATCTGACAATGATTGAAATCATTCTGAATCTTCCTGCACCCAAAACTCAAAGGGAAGTAAGAGGTTTTCTAGGACATGCTGGTTACTATAGAAGATTCATTGAAAATTTTTCAAAGATAGTTGCTCCTCTTTTTCGACTTCTAGCTAAGGATAGTGAATTTCTTGGTCCATGGCTTGCCAACAATCTTTTGAAACATTGAAGGAAAAGTTGGTACAGGCACCAGTTTTGTGAGGTCCAAACTGGTCCCTGCCTTTTCACATTTCCTCTGATGCTTCGGATTTGGCTATTGGCAAAGCTTTAGGACAAGAGGAAAATAAGAAATCCTTTGCTATTTATTATATTAGTAAAAAATTTTCTTCCGCTAAATTGAATTATACAGTTACAAAGAAGGATTTTTTAGCTGTGATTTTTGCAATTAATAAGTTCAGACACTATATTACAGGATATGAATTATTTGTACATATTGATCATTCCACGATTAAATATTTGATGAACAAACCATTGACAAGCGGTAGAGTGACTAGATGGTTACAATTGCTATAGGAGTTTAATGTTATTATTGTTGATAGACCGGGGAAATCTAATGTTGTAGCAGATTTTCTTTCTAGATTACATAATCCTGGTGAAGTAACTCCTGTTAATGATGATTTTCTAGATGAACATATTTTTGCTATGTCTATAGATTCTTCATGGTTTGCTAACATTGCTAATTACTTGGTTACTGGGAAGACACCACCCAACTTGTCCGCTCGTGAAAAGCGGAATATTATTCAGAAAAGTGTTGCATATTCCTGGATTCAAGGAGACCTCTTTTACACTGGTCCAGATCTAATTATCCGTAGATGTGTAAGAGAGGAGGAAGTGTTTGACATATTGAAATTTGCTCATGATGAACCTCGTGGAGGCCACTTCGCTAATAAGCGGACTGCATATAAAGTATTATGTGCTGGTTACTTTTGGCCTTCCTTATTTAAGGATGCCAAACAATATGTCAAGTGATGTGATAGCTGTCAACGAATGGGCTAGCCTAATCAAACCAATGAAATTCCTTTATGCCCCCAAGTTATGATTGAGCCTTTTGAAAAATAGGCTATTGATTTTATAGGGCCAATAAATCCAACATATTTAAGTAAAAAACATATTCTAGTTTGTACAGATTTTGTTACAAAATGGGTAGAAGCTAAAGCTGTTTGTTTTGCTACAGAAAAAGTTATTGTTGATTTTCTTTTTTCTAAAATATTTACTAGATTTAGTGTGCCTAGAGAAATTTTTTCTGAAAATGGTCCACAGTTTATTTCTAATCTGGTACAGGGTGTGATGGAGCAACAAAATATCCGGTACAGGAAATCCACACCGTTTCACCTGCAAGAAAATGGATAGGTGGAATCTACAAACAAAGTGATCGAGTCCATTCTTACAAAGACATTCAATATGCATCAGAAAGATTGGGCTGAAATATTACCATAATCTTTGTGGGCATACAAAACCACTTGGAGAAATAGCACGGGACATACACCATATGAGATGGTATATGGCAAAAAGTTTCTGTTACTGATTGAGTTCCAGATCAAAACCTTCAGAACTGCAGTTCAATTAGGACTAGATCTCTCCAAGGCACAACAACAACGTCTTCTCCAATTAAATGAGTTAGATGAATTTTGCAGAGATGTTGTTCAGCATAACATCCTAATTCAATAGCAATGGAAAAGGTGGCATGACAAGACTATTAAGAAAAAGAAGTTCCAACCAGGTGATTGGGTACTCCTCTATGATTCTAGATTTAAATTTTTAAAGATAATTTCCATACATGTTAGATGGGACCTTACGAAGTGATCTGAGTTTTCGAGAATGGAGCAGTAGAAGTCAAAACTATTGATGGACAAGATTCAGTATTCTTGGTAAATGGGCATATATTAAAGAAGTATTTTCAGCCACTTTCCAAGAAATATTTTACCCATCAAGTCCAATAGAAATTTGGGATGGTAGTGGTAAACAGTAAAACCAACCTTTTGAAAACATGAACTCTTATTCTTCTCAAAAGAAAAAAATAATTTAATAAAAAATAAAAAAAATTAAAGAAAAAATATTTTTTCTGTAATTGTGAAAATCAGTTCGCTGACATGATTGCAGAAGGGTCAACATGAAAACTAGCTTGCTGGTAGGGAGATCAAAAATTCCTAATAAAAAGAGAATGTTGCTTGATCATTAGATATGCTAGAAACCACCGAGTAAAAATAGGTTCAACGGACCTTTATACATTGCGGTAATTAGCATGGATATTTTTATTCAAGTAACACTTAATTCTCGCTGCAATTATTTTTTCTTGCACCAGTGCAGGCAGACATTTCAGAAAATTTTCTGCCTTTCTTCATATCCCATTTTGTAATATTCCCTTAGTTTTCTTCTTTAAATCCCAGAATGATTAACCTTCCCACATTCTTCTGAATTTACCCTACCCGCTTCGTAAAAATTCCACTTTACCCTTGAATTTTTTTCCCTATCCCACTTCTATTTATCCCCTCTTTGGTACTATTCCTGGAGTCCCTGTAACAAAATTCCTTCCCATTCTGAAATTTTCCCCTTTCCCACTTCTATGTTCCTCCATGAACTCATTGCAGGATCTCATACATAAAGAGCAAAAATATGCCCTGAAG
This sequence comes from Pinus albicaulis, assembly GCA_034641835.2. Classification (NCBI taxonomy): domain Eukaryota; kingdom Viridiplantae; phylum Streptophyta; class Pinopsida; order Pinales; family Pinaceae; genus Pinus; species Pinus albicaulis. The sequence continues at coordinate 1,702,914,054 of CM076581.1, read as the reverse complement.
CATCAAGGAAGGGTGAAGCAAATTTTCAGTATCAGTTGAGGAAAGCTATGTTAAAATTTCAGCCTATATTCTACTTAAATTCTCTGTTCTTTTTTAGACAATCTGCTTCCACTAGTGCAAGCATATCGTCCTATATAATAGTATAAGCAGAATGGTACCAGCAAAGCAGTACAGTAAGCGGTGTAAACAGATCGGTGCAAGCATGCACCTTGACAGAAGCAGCGTACAATTTGTTTTTTGAGCATATGTCATAAGAAGTGGTCATAATAGAAGTTTACAAGCAGCCTTTTTCACTTATTTGATAAAGTACTTATGCTATCATATTAACTAGGAGAAAATTATTTAAAGTACAAAGTGTTTTTTAGTTAAGAATCATGATCATTTTTAATAAATGCTAAAGTTTTTTGAATTATAAAGGAATGCAGAAATGTTTAAATCGTTGCTTGGATATGATTACTCTTTCTTCCATGATCCTAAATGTCCTTCACTTATGGTGATTACCTCACTTAGTCGTTAAACACGCTGCCACAAGTACCAATTCCGCACGATTCTAAACATGTCGCACATATACATCTATTTTGTTGGGATGGATCAGTGATAAGATAGAAGGGATGGTGGATGGTTGATCCCTACCTATAAAGAGTTAAGTTTTCTGGTATTGCATGCAAATTTTTTTTTACTATTCATAACTGTAAAACAAATATGCCTCCTGTTAGATGTGAACCGTCGTCCCTTAGTGAGGTAGATCAAACCGTTGAGTTCTGCAATAGTCTTGCACTATTGCGAGACTCGAGCTTTCTTCTGTTTTTGCAGAAATTTGATGGGAAAAACAGTGAAGTGGCCCTACAGTTTGCACATATTTTTAAAAATGGTCATGTAAAGATTAGACCCCTGATGTTTAAAGTCGCAGAAAATTTGATAGTAGCAATGACGGGCTTAGAGAACACTGGTGTGCAGTACTTTAAAAATCAGAAGCTTGAGAGGAAGTGCTTGCAGCGTTTAATTGTTGATAAAGACATGAACGTAAAATGGAAGAAAGGAGTTTTGCGAAGTGCCCTGTTGGGACAATGGCGGGACCTCCTTTCTATTCTCCAAAAATTTGTGACTTGTGAGGGGAGGTACTCTCTCACCTTTGTGTATCATTTCAGAATGCTGCAACACTTTGAACTCGGCCGACACATCCGATGGAGGATGGATTTCACTTAATTTTTATTAAGAGTTTAGAAAAGATGGCCAAGGGCATGCAGGGAGCACGGGTAGACCAGGCCGATAAGAAATTGTATCATCACGGCCTGATCAAAATCCTGGTCCAGAAACAATTGGAAATTAAGTGTATGACCTGGAAGGAGTTGCTGAAGCAGCTAGATAAAAAGCTTTCTGCAGGAAAGAAAACAGCTGCTGAGAAGAAAACAGATACCCCCACCAGCACAAGCAAGGGTCCAAGTGTAAAGAGAATTCCTTCTTGCACTAGTGTAAGAAGGAAACGAACCAGGAAATCAGCAAAAGAAAAGAGCCCATCTCCAAAGAAACAAAAGACAACGGGTGCACCTGTCGAAGAAACTCCTCCGACGCCCCCAGTGCATGAACAAACCCCTGAAAAAGACGATTTGTTGTCAGTCCTTGCGGACGCAGCAGAATCTGTGGAAATTAAAGATGACACCCTGTTGGCTGACTTTATTAAGGGCTAGAAAAAGAATGAAGAACCTGGTGCAGAACCGTAGTCCCCATAGAATGTTAATCCCCACCTGCACCAGTGTAAGACGAACCAAAACCAGAAGAACTGGCACAGGAAAAGGAAGAACCGGCACAGGAAGAAGAAGAACCAGAAGAGTTAGAAGAAGAAGAAGAACCAGAAAAGTTAGAATACGAAGAAGAGGCGGAAGAAGTAGAAGGAGAAGAAGAAGAACCAGAAGAGCAAGAAGACGAAGAATAACCGGAAGAAGTAGAGGGAGAAGAAGAAGAACCGGAAGAGTTAGAGGAAGAAAAAGAACTGGAAGAGGAAGAAGTGTTTACTGAAACTCCAAGGGATACTAAGGTCCCTAAAGAAAATACAGCCCCTGTTGAGATATAAAAGGAAGAAAATTTAGTAGCTTCTGCTACTCAGATACTTGAGCTCGAGCTTCAAGTACAAAATTTAGAGCAGCTCGTATCCAAAACGTAGGAGGAAAAAGAACAGAATAAGGAAGAGTTCAAGGCGAAGATCCAAAAGAAGAAAGGATAAGTCAGGGTATGGAAGTAATATGCTTCACAATGTTTCAGACGACTTAAAAAGGTGACGAAGAAATTGAAGAGTAGAAAAAAGATAAAAAGTCTGAAACACTGCAGACTGATGATAGTATGCCGGAGCAGGAGTGAGCTGGAATGCTCAAAATTTTGAAGTTTTTTTTTGAGGTAAAGAGTTGTGTGAGGACACACAACAGCTTATGGATGGGAATATGTTAGCCCCCTAATTTTCTCTCTTTTTACCACTTTTCCCTTCCTAAATTATAACCATTTACCCATGTATCACCTCCTTTATGCACCCTCATCCTGCACCAGTCCAAGCATGGTGACACATTTCGTATAAACCTTTATTTTTAATGTTTTAATTCAATTTAGCATTAATTAAATATTTATCACATGATTTCTTATATATAAATCACTTTTGTAACTAATCAATATCTCCAAAGGTTATTTTATGGTTAAAGTGCTTATCGTGATCGTTGATCTTAGTGCAGGATCAGATCTGCACTATTTCCAGCACAACAGATCTTCGCCGTAGATCTGAACTTCCTCGATTACCACCTTATCTTAAGCCATTTCACCCACGACAACGAATTGTTCGAAGGCAGTCAAGACTAATCTGTAAAGGGAGAAAGCTGGTTAGCTACGGCTAGTTTTGCAAAACCGTCTTATCTTGAAGGCCAAGACTAAATTCTGCATTTTGTTATGAATTAGTTGAACGATCTATTTTGGCCTTCAGCCAAAAGATCTATATAATGTAAAGTGTAAATAGGACCTAGGAGGATAATTCTATGAGAAGAGTTTAGATTGAATTTGATAGGCAGTAACCAGTCTTTTGTTATTGCCCGAATCTGGGCTGGACATTGTATCAACGTATTTATTCGCCTCAATAAATTAATAAAAGGTTTTTCTGCCTCATGTTTCAGAAATTATGTTTCAGTTCTTTTAAGCTGATGAATTAACTGTTTTACAGAGCATCATTTAATTTAAAAAGGGAAACACGCTGGTTGGCTAGGGCCCAGCCAACCCAACACATTTACCCTATTTTCTGTTTCCTATAATGTGTGTTTAAATTATTAAAGTATGATTCAATTTTTAGCACATGCATTCCTGTCTTATTGAAAATGGATCCATCATGTGAAGTAGTTACATTTTATTTCCTTGCAAATTACTTTCCTGTATTTAATTTCAGATTGGATTTTCCCATCTGGTATAAGCAGGAGAAGCAAACCTGCACCAGGCATGCTTGTGTGACATTTCCTTTTTCTTGCAATTCTGTTTATTTGTTTTTCCACCGTCTGGTACAAGCAGGAGACTCAAAACCTGCATCAAGAACGTTGGTGTGACATTTCCTTTTTCTTGCAGTTGTTTTATTTGGTTTTCCACCACCTAGTACAAGCAGGAGAAGAAAACCTGCACCAGTGCATGTTGGTGTGACATTTCGTTTTCTTGCAGTTCTGTTTATTTGGTTTTCCACCGCCTATACAAGCAGGAGAAGAAAACCTGCACCAGTGCACGTTGGTGTGATGCAGCAATTTTTCTTAATCTACTTTCCATGATTTTCTTTCTTTCTTTAAACACTTACGACAAGATGAATGATTGTTTCTATAATTTTGCATTTTATTAAAATAAAAAGCATTCACTTTTATGTGTGCAATTTGATTTGATAGTAAAATATCACTTACAATAATTGAACACTTGTTTTAAGAATTAAAAGCTAAGCGCAGGAAGCTCTGATCAGGTTCAGGAACTAGTTTCTTGCCACAAGATCCAAGTGCTCTGAACTTTGAAAAGTTTGAGCCCTTGCATGAATTAAAAATCCTTCAGTAAAGACACTATTTATACCTTCTACATAACTCTCTCATCCTGCACTAGTGCAAGACAGATTAATGCAAGAAGGAAATCTTTAAGGAAGTAGGTTAAGGGCCCATCTAACGAGACTGCTAAGGTGTCTCTGCTAAAGGAGAATACACACTCAGTGGATTAAACAACCATTATTTGAAGTGATTTACTTTTATCTTTAATTCTCTCTTGCAAATGCATAATTTCTCGTTCCAGTCTTAGATTATTTTTTATGGTTCAATTTTCATTTTTCTCTTTTGATTTGATCTGCAATATTTCCTTTAAGAAATTAAGGATTTACATTAGAAAGATTCATACCATCTCTGGCATTTCCTGTGCTTTGTCTCTAAGTTTACAAATCCCCCAAGTTGACAAATTAAGTGTTGAGGAGTTTGCTTAAGTGTAATTCCTGCACCCAACAACTGTGTGTAAAGAAGGTCTAGATACTGGGTTGAGCGACAACTTGTTCTTCTCTTACAACGCCTCCTTTAGCTACATATTCAGTAATCTTAGGGAATAATGATTTGATAAACCATTCAGCCAGAATGATCTGGGATGAAAAATTTTACTAAACGACATCTATGTCTCCATTCATGGATGTGATCTGAAATGTACATAGATGTAATTTTTTTAAGTGAAGTCAAAAGTTGTGTGCCATTATCATAATGGATTGGTAACTAAAAATGAGTAAGGAAGTTAGTTGCTAATGTATTGAAATTGTTGAAAGAGCCTCGTGGTAACTCAATGTACCACTTCGCAGCTAATTCGATCAAATTTCTTTGAAAAAGTCTTAAAAAAATGGAATCATTGATCAAAGAGATGGATGCACACCACATATGATAAGTCATAACATGGTTTGAGGGATCCTCTCCTAGATTTCCTTTAAACTTTGGAATGTCACTAGGAAACTTGGTAGGCATGGCTGGCCAAAATGAAATATAGTAAATTTGGTCATTCGTTAGCCGTGAAAAGTATGGTAAATCTAAAGTTGTTATGAAAGGTAACCATCTGTTAGGGTCTTGTTGAGAAAATTGATAACCCTAAGGGACGACTCCAATACTCGGAGGGGGGTATCAAGGAAGACCTGGGATAACTTGAGTAGTTGGAATTGGCACACCTCTAGTATATCGAGGGGTAGCCATATTGAATTAGGGTTGAGCTGGTATATGAAATGTATAACTAGGGTATGGTTGACTCTAGAAAGATGGATTTTTTCCCAATTGTCCATATTGCAATTAACCTTGAAATGGCTGTTGAGCATTGGAAAAGGTATGAATTTTCCATGTATTTCTTTATCTTTTTCCTTTAATCATAACTCCTTTATATTCTAGAATGGTAATATATTGAATAATTATAATAGAATTAAGGAGATTACTGATTATTGCAAATTGATTAAAAGATTTTTTTTCTTAAATGCAGAAAATAAATGAAGTGGGAAGCCACCATTCGGAAGAAAAATACAAAGTAGAGATAACTGATGTCCCTTCAACAAAGAACATATCCAAACAAGAAGGTCAAGATTAGAGCGCACAGCCAAAGGAAAGAAATGAACAATGCAACATCAGCACAAGAAGACAAAATGATAACTAAAGTTAGAAGATAAAGCGAATCCCTCAGGATCTCTCGATCCTGAGGGATCACTGCTAAAAGATTATATGTCTTTCTTGTTTCGTCTGCTGGCTGTTATAAAAGGGAAAATTCTTGTAGAAATCAAACAGTGTGTAATGTATTATGTATGATAATTATTCAGACTTCCTGTTGTATTTTCACGATTGCTCATCGACTCTCGTTGGTTAAAACAGAGTGTGATTGCTTGTAAACTATATTACATATGATTAATACATAATCCAGTTGCCGTTCCATTATTTGATACTGGAGTAGTTTGGCGGTGCTTCACTAGTGGCTAAGGGCCTGGCCCTAGTGGATCCACCTGCTATCTGTACCATTACTTTCCGATTTCAGTCGTGTGATGGTTTGCTTTAGTTCTCTTTTCCTTTAAATCACATTGTTTCACAGTTCCCATGTTTTATAGCTTACTGTTTTAAAGTTTTATGAAATTGATTTGTTGTATCAATTGTGAATGAATTGCGTTGTTATTCCTTTCCACATACAATGATTATTTATTCCTCTGTAATTTGTATTATTATGCTTCTTAGATATAAAGCTTCGCTATTTAGAGTTTGTTGTTCATTTCATTAATAGTTTGTTGTTGATTTCCATTAAATAGCTTTGTTGTTCATTTATGATAACTAGCTTTACTGTTTATTCTTTTCCTGTAAGTCTTTGGTTTGTTTTGGAATGAAATTGCAGAAATCTTGTTTATTCTATTTCTATTAGCAGCATTATTGATTTAACTCAGTTATCATTTCCAATTAGTTGTTTATTGTGGAGTGTAAGATCATCAACTGTAAAGGACATTGGCTACTACTTCCTAAGTTCTCAGATTGGAGATCTTATTTATGCTTGATTTCATTTACGTCAGTTGACAGAGGAAAGAGTTATTACTATTGCATCCTTGACTGATGATTGCCAAGTGAGTGATTGGATTTTAGAGCTTTAAGTTTCATATCATTGCAATTAGATTTCATTTTCAAGCATCTATTTACTCTTATATTTGAAACACTGTATTGAAAATTGGAGAGCATTACTCTTAGATTAAATTTCTGCCTCAGACTGAGTACACTCTTGAGATAAAAAATCGTAACTAGATTGATAATTAGTGTAGGATAAATAGGAGTTAAAAAGACACCTTTTATACCTCAACATTTTGGTGCCGCTGCCGGGGAGAGTGTAGCTATTTAGAAATAGTGATGTATGTTTGATTTCCTCTGCTAAAAGAAGAACTGGGTATTAAAAATGGAAGGTAAGAACCTACGTAATGAATGAGGAACATGCTCGTTCATTTGCTCGCTTCATAGCAAAACTGCATAGAAGTCTAAGTTAGGAATGAATGCTTGTGTTTTTTTGAATGACTAGAAAATTTAAACAAAACAAAATTCTTCCCAAACCTAAAAAACCTAAGGGACTGCTGACCCTTCAACGAACAACCTTTATCGACAATATCATTAAGAAAGCTAATTCTCAGCCATCATTAGGCCCTAGAAAAATTGCTTCTAGACAACCTACTAGTTCCCTTCGAGCCACAGAATCACCATCTGTAGCTTTTCCTAAGGTGCATAGCCAAACAGAAGAGCAATATTCTCAAGAAATTAAGAATTCTCACCCAATTTCTTTACAAGAAGGGAACTCTAGTAATCTCCGTGAAGGGTGAGGAGAAATAGGGGAAACAGAAAAACCAAGATCCCCTCTTGAAGTAGTCCAAACACTAAGCAGCCCAGATAAGGGAAGTGCTATCAAAATCATCCAAAACAAAGCTGAAGAACCAAAATCCCCTTGGATAATAGTTTAGCAAGGGACACTCATTATCCTAGACCAAGGAAGTATTGTTAAGGTCGTCCCTACTCCTTCTAGTCAGCCTAGGAATAATTCCCTAGAGATCCCAGAAGGATATTGGCACATATTTGATCAAATGGCCCGCAACCAGCAACCACCCCAAACTTCCACACTGCAATATCCCATTATGGACACTGTAGTTAATGCACCTATGAAGGCCATTCCTCTCCAACATATTTCTACATTCCATGGCTTAACATCAAAAGATCCAGATGCATTTCTATTTGAATTCGATGTATTATGCAGGGGGTATGACTATACCACCGATCCCCAAAAGCTAAAATTATTCCCCTCCACATTAAACAGAGCAGCTCTATTATGGTTTATGGGTTTAGGTGTAGGTGTTATAAATGATTGGGATCAGATGAAAGCTTCTTTTCTAAAGAAATATCAGGATTATTGTAGGTCCAGGGAATTAAAGGATGAAATATTTCAGATGACAGCAAAACCTAATGAAACATTGGAGGAATATGTAGAAGGCTTTCAATACAACCTCCAGAGATCACCCTATGCATCTTTACCCTTACCTGATGATGTGTTAAAAACTACATTATTTAAAGGGATGAAGGAACAATGGGTTGAAACATTAAACATCATGGGCAAAGGTGACATATATCAGGGAAATTTTGCTGACATTATTGATTTATGTATCAGGAGTTCAAGAGGAAACACAAGACTAAAACCAGCAAAACGTGACATGATCACGAGGGATAGCAAGACCTCTGGTGGAGGTATAACCCACACAGAAATTGGCAATTTACTAGAAGATTTCAAAACTGATATTCTAGGAACTCTGACAACGCAGCTTGATATCATGCAAGCAAAAGCAGAAATAAATTTGGCAATATTATGCCCTAGATGCAGAAAGAAACATAGCCATAAAGAGTACCCGTTGGATACAGTCTGAGTCTATTCCATCTGCATGAAATATCACTCTACAGAAAGTTTCCCCTCACTCCTGGGATTGAAAGCAATCTTCAAAGAAGTAGAAGAAGAAATAGAAATGGTATACCCACTCAATCAGCATCATCAATGGCAGCCATGACAAACAGGTATGTTGGTCATAACAGCCATTTCCTACACCACCATGGCCAAATCAAACAAATCAAACCAATTTTCCAAACTTTCCTTACTGTCCACCATTTTAGCAAAATAATACATATCCAACACAATGGTCCCCCTCCACCTCACAGAGTCAAACCTGGCAGTCGAACTGGCAAAGATCTATGAATCAACCAGCTGGAATGATTCCTCTCCCTCCACCTACACTACTAGCACCATATACATTGCAACAAAATCCCCAGACCAACTTAAGACCATAACTCCTAGCCCAACCCAACCCGAACCCTAATAATAGATCGGTTCAATCTGTTCAAATAATCGAAGCACCAGAACTAGAAACTGAGTTAAGGGAGTGCAACGACCTTCAACTAAGGTCTGGGCGCATAATAGAATCAGAGGGAAACAAAAATGTTCAAGTTGAAAATATGTTACCTTCAGAACAAACATTGCAAAAGGAGAATATGGTTGGACAACAAACTCAGGAGCAAGCAACCACCTCTTCTCCACCATTCCCATAACGACTAATCATACCTCGTCCAATAGAACATCCTGATTTTGATCTTCTGGGAGAACTGAAAAATTTTTGTATAAAATTCCCACTCCTCCAGGCTATCCAAGATATTCCCATTTATGCAAATACCATCAAAGAACTATGTATAAGAAAGCCAAAGAGGAGAACAACAACTAACCCAACCGTCTAAGTAGTCGGCACTCTATCTGACTTACTATCAGAAAGAGAAGCACCTGTAAAGTATGAGGACCCAAGAAATCCTATAGTTATGGTGAAAATCAATGGACAATCATTTCCAAATGCCTTAGTTGATTTGGGAGCTGCAATCAATATCCTAACAACCACCACTTGTCAAAAAATTGGCATTACATCATTAGATCCAACAACAACCTTATTGGAATTGGATGATCGATCGGTAGTCAAGCCAGAAGGCACACTACATGATGTAATGGTATTCGTAGACTCCTGGGAATACCCTGTCAACTTCCTAATTATTAACCCCAAAAACCGGCTAGATGGACACCCTTTAATCTTAGGTAGACCTTGGCTGGCAACTGTTGATGCTTACATTGGTTTCCAGCAAGGCAGCATGACTATAACTAGAGGGAGTTATGTCAAGAATTTAGCCTTATACCCTCTAGCCCAACCAAGCCTAACAATAATAAAAACAAATAAACAACCTGTATCATACCTCATAGAAAAAATTAGATCACCATTAACCATAGAATATTCCCTCGACTTTAAAGACCAAATAGAGGATGACATCATTAACAGTTTTATTAACAAACCAAAAACCAAATCCCATTTGCAATGTCACATGATCAAGGCAGCATTTGATAATGAAGAAGAGGAAGATCCCTTGAAAGACATTCAAGATCAATAAATACCTACCACTTATGTTTACATTAGCAAAACTATAGAAATTGAGCCATAAAAAAATCTGAACATTAACAAAAATCTGACTGCTAAACAAGAAGAGAAGTTGGTCCAACTACTGAAAAAATATAAGGGAGATTTTGCATGGGATTACCCAGACATGAAAGGAATTGATCCCTAGTTATGTACACACCACATGTATACAGAAAAATATGCTAGACCCATTCGCCAACCCCAACGAAGATTAAACCCTCATCTTAAGGATATTGTGAAAGTTGAATTACAAAAAATTTCGGATGTAAGATTTATTTATCCAATATCTGATAGCAAGTGGGTCTCTCCATTAGTAGTGGTACCAAAGAATAATGGAAAGTGGAGGATATGTGTAGACTAAAGAGAACTAAACAAAGCAACCCAGAAAGACCACTTTCCCCTTCCTTTCATTGATCAGGTATTAGATACATTAGCAGGAAAGAAATTCTTTTCTTTCTTAGATGGCTTCAGTGGATACAATCAGATTCAGATTTCCCCTAAAGACCAAGATAAGACTACTTTTACCTTTCCTTGGGGGAAATTTGCTTACAATTTTTTACCCTTTGGTCTATGCAATGGCCCTACCACATTTCAGAGGGCCTTTCTCAGCATCTTTTCAGATTTAATAAATGAAGGGCTCAAAGTATATATGGATGATTTCACACCTTATGGAGATGATTTTGAGCCAGCATTAGAAACATTGAAAAAGGTGCTACAAAGGTGTATTGACACCAGACTCTTCTTAATCCATGATAAGTGTCACATGATGATGGTCGAGGGATTCATCTTAGGTCATTATATCTCAGCAACTAGAATACAGGTAGATCCAGCTAAAATTCAGATAATTTTGTTAATACCTACTCCTACCACACAAACAGAGGTACGTAGCTATCTAGGATATTCTGGTTATTATATAAGATTCATAGAGCATTATTCTCAAATAGTTGCACCTCTGTACGCATTAACAGGGAATGTTGATTTTATTTGGACAGATAAATGTGATCATGCTTTTGAGGATCTGAAAAAATTTCTATCAAAAGCCCCAGTGCGAAAGGGCCCAAATTGGGATTTTCCATTCCAAATTTCATCTGATGCCTTAGACACAGCTATTCGAGTAGTCCTTGGGCAGGAGGAAGATAAAAAACCATATGCAATTTATTATATTATCAAGAATCTATCTCCTGCTGAATTAAAATATACTATGACTGAGAAAGAATTTTTAGTTGTAATACATGCTATAAATAAATTTAGACATTATATAACTGGGTATCCTATAGTTTTATATACAGATCACTCAACCATAAAATTTTTAGCAAACAAACCTGTTACAAATGGTAGAGTAAGAAGATGGTTGATTCTATTGCAGGAATTTGACATCACAATAAAGGACTGACCTGGAAAAGAGAATCTTGTAGCTGATTTTCTCTCACGAATGCCAAAACCAACGGACGCAGCAGCAGTCAAAGACCAATTTCCAGATGAACATTTTTTTGATGTTACTGCTAGAACCCCATGGTATGCTGATGTTGAAAATTACTTAGCAGTAGGTAAATTACCTAAGCATCTAACGCCCAATGAACAAAAACAGATAGTACAATGCAGTACCCGATTTTCTTGGATTGGAGGCTACCTATTTCATACAGGAGCAGATATGCACATCAAAAGATGCATCTGAGAAGACAAAATATTTGACATCGTGAAAGAATGCCACGATGGGCCATGTGGTGGACATTTCGCAGATCGCAGGATTGGTCACAAGGTTTTACAAACAGGCTATTACTTGCCTACAATTTTTAAAGATGCTAAAAATTTTGCACAAGCTTGTGATAGTTGCCAAAGGGAGGGACACCCTGGACAGTCCAATGAAATGCCTTTGAATCCACAGTTAGTAATTGATCCATTTGAGTGTTGGGCGCTCGATTTTGTTGGTCCTATTAACCCACCATCAAATTAGAAAACATATATACTAGTTGCAATGGAGTATGTTACTAAATGGGTTGAAGCAGAGGCACTTCCAAGAGCTACAAAGGACTCTATAATACAGTTCCTTTTCCAAATATTTGTGCGATATGGCCTCCCAAGGGACATAATTACAGACGGAGGACCGCAATTTGTAGGTAATAAAATCGTTGCAACATTAAAAAATTACCACATTCAGCATAAAATTACAGCCCCATACCACCCACAGGAAAATGGCCAAGTAGAGAGCACGAATAAGGTGATAGAAGCAATACTTACAAAAATAGTTGCATCACATAGACGTGACTGGGCTTCAAGATTTTCAGAAGCCTTGTGGGTATACCAAACAACATGGAGAAATACCACTAGGTATTCACCATATCAATTAGTATTTGGAAAAGAACCCATCTTTCCAATAGAATTTGAAATTCAAACATTAAGAACAGCCCAAGAGGTGGGTTTAAATTTAAATGAGGCCCAGGTCAGTATATTACAGCAAATCAATGAGTTAGATGAAATTAGGCTCTCCGCCCTCCAACACACTGCATTAATTCAACAACAGAGAGAAAAATGGCACGATGCCCTCATTAAAAATAAAATCTTCCACGAAGGAGATTGGGCACTCCTATATGACTCCAGGTTTCAGGATTTCCCCAGAAAATTCCAGACATGATGGCTTGGACCTTATGAGATACAGAAAGTGCATGACAATGGCACCATTACATTAACTACCATTGATGGATCTGGACATTCTTTCAAAGAAAACGGTCATCGAGTATGACTTTACCACAAACTGCTTAATTTGGAATCCTTTTACCACCAATTACGGGGAGATTCTACTATGCAGATTCTTGCTGAGGAAGATAACTCTTCCTCAGCATTCATTCACTGAATAATTCCTTTATTTTTGAAATTCGTACATAAGCTTTTATTTTAATTTTTCTTGTATGAACTATTTTTTTGTACAGATTTTATTTTTCGTGTTGTTCCTCTTAAGGAATAGCAGCCGTTCCTCTCAACAAAGAACAACAATCTTGTGTGCCTTTATTTTTCGTGCTATTCCTCTTAAGGAACAACAATCGTTCCTCTTAAGGAACAACTTCTGTTCCTCTTAAGGAACATCAGCCATTCCTCTTAAGGAACATCACATCTGCGTGTTCATCTTTTTGTTGTTCCTTTTAAAAGGAACAACATCTCTGCTGATTGTTTTTGTTGTTCCTTTTAAAAGGAATAGCATTTCCGCTTATTGTTTTTGCTATTCCTTTTAAAAGGAACAACATTTCGGCTGATTTTTTTTGTTGTTCCTTTTAAAAGGAACAACACTTCCGCCAATTGTTTTTGTTGTTCCTTTTAAAAGGAACAGCATTTTCGCCGATTTATTTTTTTGTTCCTTTTAAAAGGAATAGTCCCTACGCTATTATTGTTCATTTTCTGTTGTTCCTTCTAAGGAACAGCAGTTTCGATTTTGAGTGTTTTTTTTAAGCTGTTCCGCCAAAGGATCAGCATTTCTTGTTTTTTTATTTTCTATTCCGCTTAAGGAACGGCTATTGTTCCTGTTAAAGGAACAACATCTTGTGTGTTTTTATCTTTTTGTTGTTCCTCTTAAAGGAACCGCAATTTTGCGTGCTGATGTTCTTTTTGTTGTTCCTCTTAAGGAACAACAGCTGTTTTGTCTAAGGAACAACACTTTTTTTTGCATTTTTCTTTTTATTTTAGAGTAACATTTTGAGAATTTTTGTGAATTCTTCATGATCCTTTTAAAGCAAATATACAAATTTATGCAAGGACACACAAATTAGAGGTTACTGGAATCATCATATCAAGGAGAAATTGTAATCTTTAAAGAAATTGTTGTGTATTGATAAGGAAAAAAGGAAAGCACACAACTATCTATATCGCTTTGTTGTCTTTATTTTCACTAAAACTAATTTTATTGATTATTTTTATCATGTTGGTTCTTCCTTAATCCTCATAATTCTCTTTGACTCCTATTATTGAATAAGAATAATGGCATATTTTCCTCTATTGAGATGTTCAGACTTCTTCCACCATCCCTACTCTTAAGGAGTGTTGAGCCATCCTTTATACATAAATAGGTAAGTGCTATATAAACAAAGAAAAAGGAAAAATATATCTATATGATTATTAACAATTCTATGATATGTCAGATGAAGGATAAGGGGTCTCATTAAGAGCCAGCCTACCATGATCATAAGGAAGCAGTGAAGTGGCATTCCCATTATGGCCACCACACCAGGGATATGATCCAAAGGGCAACTCAAAAAAATAAAAAGTCCTTGGAACAGGAGGTCTCATCACGAACCGGCCGGCCCACCTTTCACTCCTTCCTGGTGAATGGCATTGTGATTCATCTGGTTCCCAAGCTAGCACAATGGCCTCCATCATGACATCACAAAGCACTTTCCTAGGCATATATAAAGGATTATGGTTCCAAGGGTGAAAAAGAAACTTTGTCAAGGTTATAAACACCTGTGGGCAACAGAGATCTGCTGATGGTATTGGAGTCATATTTTTCACAAATCAATAGCAATTATAAACCCTTTTCTTATATCATTATCTTAATTTCAAATGAGAGTATGCTCCTAAACCCCTTTTTTGAACCTCTTATACATGAAATATTGTTTATAAATTAGTCATAATGGTTTAAGTGGATAATGACCACATAAGTACTTTTATTTATGTCAGTTATCATTTTCCCTATGTGCAAATCATTACATAGCATTTCCATATCTATTCACGATTTCATAATATGCCTCGATTTCAGTAATTCCATAATTTTTTATCATGTCATGAATATGTACGATTGCTGTCAAGAACGTTGCTCCTCCATTTGACGGTCGAGGGCGACTATCATATTTCAGGGGGGCACAGGTGACTTCCAAAATATGCCTGCATACGGGTCAATTCCCTATTTTCATCAGATCCCGGAAATAGCAAGTTTTAACGGTATTTTCCGATATACATGAGGTGTTGTTCCATTTCCATTTCTTTGTATTATTTTGAAACATTAACAGAGTGCAGGGCTTAGAAAAAATGGGAGGGCGACCAATACGTAGTGAACCTCTAGTACTAATAAGTTCCGACGCTAAACGAGCAATTTTGGAGAAAGCAGGGTGGATTACCTACCTTACACGACTGCGGTAGCCCCATGAAATTGTAGCCATCAAATTTTTGCAGAACTTGCAGGAGGACCATTCCATAGTTAGAGGAAGGAAAATAACAGTGACAGATGCAGTAATTGCTAAGGTGTCCGGTCTACCAGCAGTTGGACCCGTATGGAACCATAAAAAATTGAGACTTCAAGAGGCCATGAACATCTTTCAAGATGAAGGAAAAACCCTGACCGTCAAAGGAAAAGGGGTTCAGCCGGCAACTCTGGGGGGACCATGGGTAGAGCTAGCTAGAGTATTGCAAAGCTACATTACATGCGATGAAAGAAAGGATGTGGTAAGACCACGCCACCTAAAATTGTTAGCAGTACTAAAACATAAATGTGCTGTGAATTTGCCTACATATTTAAATTTTTTACTACATGACGTTTCTTTGAGCATAAATAAATCTCGTCATACAAGAACGATAGTAATCCACCATTGTTTAATTCGACTAATAGTTATTTATAGTCTTTCTCAATAGCAGATTAGTTGGGAATAATTTTTAATTTTGATAGACGGAGGAACAGCCTTACCTGCCCCTAAACGAAAAAGAATCACCAACATATCAAAGAGACCTCTAAAACACAGACAGTCCTCCAGATTAAGAATAAGCAGAGGAATGTTGGGAAACCTCCATAGTAGCAGCAGCCAACCCTTAGAATTACCTATTTCTAGAGAGGAGCAACCCTCACAACTGGAAGGAGGAGAAAATCAGGAAGGGGAAGAAACTAACCGAGCCAGCGAAGAAGAAAGAGAGGAAGCAGAACCTCTCGTAACCTCTATTGCAAGTCCACCATAGAGTCCATTGCAGAAGGACGAATTGGCCCAAATTTTGGCTAATATGTGTGAATATATGCAACCCCAGAGTTATCTCAACCTCAATATTGAGGCAAAGAAATCACAGGAACATTCTGTCCACAGCAAGGATACATCCAAGGAAATGCATGACGAGGAGGAGGCAGAAGCAGAAGCCCCTCAGGAAATAGCAGAACAAACTAGAGTTTCCTCCCCTGAGGAACCTAGTCAGGATAACGTGAACACTGAAGAAGTGTTCCAAACAGAGAATGTGGAAACAAGCCAGGACAAGGGCACAGTCCCTGAAGAAAAAAACCCAGCTGAGTAGCCAAGTCCAGAAAAGGAAACAGTTGTTCCTCCCAAGAAAAAGAAGAAGAAGACAAATGAAATTAAGTAGCTGCGGAAGGAATAGAAAAATGTGCTAAAATTAATAAAGTGACTAAGATAGAAGATAAGGGTTCTGAAGAAGGGCAAAGTCTCTAAAATAACCCCGAAAACGAGGGATGCAACCATCCAAACGGAGCCCCATAATACGAGGGCCATGGAGACTCAAACCGAGCCCATATTCATTCAAGATAGCTTGTTACAGACACAGTTGCCCAAACCGAAAATGTACAAGTCTGTAATAAATATGTTCAGACTGAGGCACTTCCCTCTAGCAGTATGGCCAACAAAGAGACACAGGCTGTAGGCACTCGACATTGTAATAAGAAAACCCAAGTATATCTTCAACCCAAAACTGTTTTGATAAACAATGACCCTGGTATAGCAAAACTCCGAGAGGATCTAGCACAAGCTGAACAGGCTAGAGAAAATCTCGAAGAAGAGACTATTCCTAAGAAAAAATACCAAGAGTTACAGCAGCAATTAAAGGACATCAATGCATCAGAGGCAGAAGCCTTCAATAAATGTCGAAAGGCAGAAGAAAAAGTTGAAGAGGTAAGGAATAGACTATGAACAGTCATAAATCAAATGGATACTCTTTGTTCTCTATATGCAGATGTTCTAGCATGTAGGTCCCCTGCCAAAAATTATGCTTTGTTTTTATTAGAAAGATACTTGCAGTTAAAAATTAAAGTTGTTAAAGCAAGAAAACCTATAGAATTAAAAACTATAGATAATTTTATAAACTGCTGTAAACTCTATGGAGTAAAAGTTCAGCGCCCACTCTATGAATTTTATTTCCACAATTTTATATTGGCAGAGGAAATGGAGACAAATCCCAGTCCTTTTGTGGGTGATATCCAATATCAAGCATTCATTTCATTTGCTGTTAACCAGTTAAAATGGTTCAAGGCCTATAACACTTTTCAAAGACAACAAAATGGGTTAGAACTTTGGGTTAGGGGTGAACCGAGACACCCATTACAATTATGGGCTAGGTAGAAAAGCTTAATGACAAAAGAGGGTGTGATCCAGACATTGGGACCCATCCACAAAGCAATCGTCCTGGATGGGGTAGAATATTTTCTATCCATAAGAGACTAGGCCATAGTAGCAGCTAAACTCTGATGGAAGATTTCCAATTGGAACATTCAATACAGAGAGCCATTCAATTATAAAAAATTTGAGTTAGCTACTAACCGCCTGGTTATCTATAGTAACCTCATCTTGAGGAAAGGCCCATCTTGGTTAGGTTGTAGATTTCGAAGCCCGATTATCTGGTATCCTGCAGCAGACTATAAGGCCAAATATGAATTACTTGAAGGGCAGACAGGGCATATTTTTGAATTTTTAGCTGCAAATCATGGTTTTAGACCACTTAATGAAAAACCCTCTCCAAACTATTCTCTAACTGCTTTACATTTAAATTATGGTTTTCATGAGGACATGAAAAAGGGTAAGCAGGGGGGTGTGTTGAGCATTGGAAAAGGTATGAATTTTCCATGTATTTCTTTATCTTTTTCCTTTAATCATAACTCCTTTATATTCTATAATGGTAATATATTGAAGAATTATAATAGAATTAAGGGGATTAGTGATTATTGAAAATTGATTTAAAAAAAAAATTTCTTATATGCAGAAAATAAATGAAGTGGGAAGCCACCATTCGGAAGAAAAAAACAAAGCAGAGATAGTTGTTGTCCCTTCAACAAAAGACCATATCCAGACAAGAATGTCTAGATTAGAGTGCATAGCCAAAGGAAGGAAAGGAACAGCACAGCATCAGTGCAAGAAGACAAAATGATAACTAAAGTTAGAAGATAGAGCGAATCCCTCAGGATCTCTTGATCCTGAGAGATCGCTGCTCAAAGCTTATCTATCTTTCTTGCTTCGTCTGCTAGCTGTTATAAAAGGGATAGCACTTGTATAAATCAAACAGTGTGTAATGTATTATGTGTTGGTGTCCCGTGTTTTGATAGTTTGTAAAATCAAAAGACAAGGCAACATCAAAACCAATCTTTAGAGTTACAGGATCTAGTCCCCCTGTTCTTAGAGAGGGATCTCTCAAAAGTTTGTTTGCTAAGGTTTATCTTGTGAGCTTATAGTATTGATTTTAGACTAGTTATTAAGTGCAGGTACTTTTTTGTTTGATTGGATTGAATTGATACAGCAGAATATGAAAGGTATAAGAAAGATACACAGAATGGAGAAACATCTGGTTCATTGGGCAATGGAGTCAAAATAAGGTCATGACAAACTCATCAACGGATATGGGATATCAAATGGAAAATCTAACTTGGTGTTGTGACCAGCAACAACCCCCCTTTTTATTTAATATTAGTAATAATACTAAATAAATGGGGACCCTTAGTTAAAAAATCTAAAAAATCAATTAGGATTTGTTTTCCTTTTCAAATAAAACTTTCTATCATAAACTTAGGGAAATCCCTTAGAAAGAACCTTAAGAAACACTTAAGTTTATGATAGATTACAATAAAATTGTTCTTTAAACAAAATAGCGCATCCATCGCAAAATGGTATATATCTTTTGTAAAATTGAAAATGCGATTTTTCGATTTTGCGATAACGCGATCCCAAAAAGCCTATACAATAACATATTGGTCACAGATCGCATAGCGCAAAAAATAGAAATGTTAAACGAATACTGTTTGCGCTATTTAAAATTTTGCGCTTTTGCGATATTTGCGATATGCGCTTTTGCGCTATTTCGCAATTTGCGCTTTTTGCGCTATTTACAAAATTGCGATGGTTTCTTTTTGCGATATTGCGATATTGCGACATTGCGATATTGCGATATTGCGCAGCAAATCGCAGATCGCAATGTCGCAGATTCATAAAAGCGCGTTGTTCAAAGAAAATCTTCCCATATATCAATATCTGTTATGCTCTTTAATGATTGGATTAAATGAATGGATTGTCAATTAATGGTAAAAGAGATTTTGTTTTGATTGAAAGTCGTTTCACGATAAAATAATATATTTCATCCTCCTTTGCATTTAAAAAAATCTCATCACCTTTCTCATGCCATTACTCTCATTTAACTCGTAAAACGCAGGCACGAAGGAGCAAACGTCTATACAAAGCTTTCACGGAACACTATGGGTAAGAAAGAGAAGAGCTCGAATTTTGAAAACAGAGAAATGGCTTCACTGTATGCAGACACCGCTTGCAATAAGGATGTCGGTATAACCACTTGGGAATGAATGTATAATTTGCTGGAAGAAGAAAATCCTGTGGTGATTAAATTTGCGGCTACAACAGGTTCCAGTAATACGTCCGAGGCAACTCTTAAAGAACTGGCTTGCTCATTTCTGCATAGGATAGCGGCAAGGCCGAGGATTCTCCCATATACAGACATGGTGAAATGGGTGCTGGACAGCACTAATATTTCAGACAGGCAATTTAGAACTCCATCTCAAGAGCTAATCGGGTCATTCACCACGGAAGATTTGAGGCTGATGTATAAGTTTCCAGAACCTTAGGCGACTTATAATAAGCAATTCATGGAAGATTTTTCCAGAGAACATGCGAATTTTTCAGAATGCACACAGGAGTGGACCAAAAGAGATGAACCATTGAATAAAAACAAACACGGGTGAACAGTACCAAAAAGGATGTTTTAGATGTTGTTCACAAGTTCAATATCCAAGTGGGCAATTTGACACAATTTCTACCACAAGATAGGGTATGTGAGTTTGCCAAATTATCCCCTATAGAGCTTTTAGAATTTACTGAAGAAGCTGTTGGAGATCAGGAGCTCTCAGGGAAACATAAAGCTCTTCTTGAAAAAAATCAGGAGTTGAAGAGACTTGAAATAACTGTAAAGCAAAATGAGGAAACATTGACCAAATTCAAGGCACTTAATGCTGAGCAAGAAAAAGATGTGGAGCGTGTTCGGCAAAGAGAAAAACTACTGCGAAAGGTTGAATCTATAAAGAAGAAACTACCTTGGCTGAAGTATGATATGAGAAAAAGGAAAAGGAGAAAATGGCGAAGCGAAATCGAGATGAAATTGCAAAATTAATAGCAGAGCAAAAAGCTCCAATAGAGGAGAATGCACAAATCAGAAGAGCAGAGAAGGCAGCAGAGGAGGCGGCTACATTGGAAAACACTCTTACTGATTGTGTAAATGATAATTTACACAAAGCTAACTTTATTTCAGAAACTGTTACGGGATATCTCCCACAGGCACATCAACTACAAACAGAATGGAGGCAAAAGGCAGAAGAAAGAGCAAAATCAATCCAAGGGCTAACAAGATTAAACTGGGAATCTTACTGGACATACTTAGTGAAGCCACACAGTCAGCACAGTGCGCTTAATTGTATCATCAATTCTATAGAGAAGATTGCACCTACACTAGCCGACTCTGTCTTTTCAGGACAGTTGAATTCTGAAGTCGGTCAACCACATCTTCTCAAAACTATGCTAGATGCCTGCAAGTTTAAAGATCAAGTTCATAAATAGTTAGTTAATAGTCTTTATTCTTATATTTAGTTTTAATTTTACTGTATTTTAGCCTAGGAAAAGGACGGTCATTAAACCGAATCCTTAATTTTTGCAATAGACTATTTTTAGATTTAGCTAAGTAGTATTTAAACCCTTCTCATGTATTTAGAGAGGGGTCCTGGATCTTAATATTTTTGACTTGGAGATTACATTTCTGTACTCCATTGACTTATATATTTTTTAAAAGGATCACATCTGGTGATTTTATGCAAAATTATCTTTGAAGTGTTGCATTTATGTACCTTGGAATTAGATTTTGCATCAGAATTACTGGATTAGAGTATCAAATTTCATTTGAAAGCTTTCAATATGAATAAGGTATTTCTATCTGTTCACTGTTGATTTCTTTTGTCTCGTCGCTTTAAAATTTGCTATCATTTATATATATTTGGTTTTCACAACGTTTCTTTTTATATATCATTTCTGAGTATAATTGAAACGTTATCTTTCATAAGTATATGTAGATTATATGTTATGATGAATGCAATATGCTAATACAACTCTGTTTAATTTCTTAAACAGAGTTATCTTTATTTGTTGCTGCACATTTCAATTTAAATGATAATACATTTTTATGGTTATTGTTAAATTGGAATAATCTTAAGTTGTATTCATATATGATCGCCCGGGTTAGTGTTAGAATTTCTTTATCAGTATTTAGTTTAAATTAGATAGTTTTATTTCAGTCAATTTAGTCCCACTTTCACTCATCCAAATCAAACCATCACCAACCCATTAGTTATAAGGAAACTGGTCCTTTAAATCCAGTCGGAGCCACCATACCAAACGGAAAAGGAGTTGTCCTAAGGTCCCAACTGGGTGGTTTTCCCAATGTTTGAAGCAGAGATTTTCTAGGCTTCAAAATTTTTGGCACTAGAAGGAGGGCCTGAGCTATGAATGGCAAGTAAATATTTACCCACAAGCCATTCTGAAAGCAAAACACCCTCATCAACTTCTTCAATTTCTTCTGAAATACAAAATCCTATAGAAGGAATTGAGAAGAATATTCATACACCCACTACCAAAATCTCAAAACATTCAGACAATCAAAATCCTGAGTCTCCTGAAGTTCAAGATTTAATTCATAAATTGAAAGGATTCTCATTATCTGTAGATGAGTCTGAAATATCTGAAGGTAGTGTAACTTCAAAATTTGTTTCTTCAAAACCTCTTACTAGGCTTCAAAGTGAAAAACTTGGTATTTCTCTGAAAGAATTCCCTTTACCTAGTAGAGTCAAGACAAGAAAAAATCAATCGAAATCAGTAAGTGATATAGGTTCTTCATCTAATATTCAATTACCTGTTTTCGAAATCCCAACTCAACAAAGTACAGTTGTTTCCACATCATCTGCTCAATCATCATCTATTCCAACAACTTCTATTCAAACACCACCAGCTTCTACTACTCCTCCAATAGTTGTTCCAATAATGGCTAGACCATGGGCTACTCCAGGGGCTGTCAACATGCCTGCACCTTTACATGATTTACCTGACAATCCTGGAAAATGGCTTCCAAAGTTTAGCCCAGATCTTAACATTCAAGCTGAAGAACATATCAATAAATTTATGCTGGCTGTAAATTTGAATGGAGTCGTACATGAAGATGTGGTAGTTAGACTATTCCCTTATACTCTTCAAGGGGCAGTAGGATCCTGGTAATTTTCGTTACCTTTAGGATCCATAACAAGTTGGGCCATTTTTGCAGATCATTTTTTAACCAAATTTGGATATGACAGATCAATAGCTACTTTAATCAACGATCTCTCAAATTTGAAAGCAGAACCCAAAGAACCCATTAAAGAATTCAATGCTAGATTCAACAAACTCTTGAACAAAATTCACACAGATTCAAGGCCTAGTGAACAAGTCAGAAGTGAATGGTACATAACTGCCTTAACCTCAAACATAGCAATTTTTGTAGATAGAGCTGCAAAACCTACATTAGCCAAAAATATGAAAGAGGCTATTGCAGTAGAAAAACGAATTATTTCTCTAGAAAAGAAAAATGATATTGAGGAAAGGAAATCAAAGAAAGTTAGCTTCAAATATGATTCAAAGAAAAAGGCCAAAGACCCATACGACATGGAAGGTTTACAGAAAGTTCTTAAAACCATGTCAAATGAAATGGTTGAAATTAAAAAACAAGTAGCTGAAACTTCTACTAAAAAACCATTCCGAAATTTCAGAAGAAACCAAGTTGAATCTAAACCTCCTAATGCAATCTCTAATGCAGAATCAGAAGAAGAGGAATAAGAAGAAGATACATCCTTAGTATCAAATGAGGAAGATGAGAATGAAGAAATAGTTGAATTGCATGGAATGTGGGATTTTATTCTCCCTAATTCTGATAGTGAGGTAGAACAAAAAGCTATGCCTGTAAGTACTAGGAGTAAATCTACATCAGAGCCTGTACAAACAGCTCCTAAAAAGAAAATTACAACTCCAAGTACTAAAGACAAATCCCCTGCAAAGAAAGCTTCTCCATTACCTACTCAAAATCAGCCTTCTTCTTCTAATCCTCCTACATCAACAACAAAGACTTAAGTGGTGTCAGATCCTATGGAGTATAACATTGTTGAAGACATGAAAAAGATTAAAGCCAACATTTTCTTACATGAACTCAGCAAACTAAAACACCAGCAGAAGTTGCTATTGAAAGAATTAAACGCTACACCAATTGCTCCTTTACCAAGTGGTGTAGTTGCAAAAGCAGCCAAAGGAAATGGTAAGCCACCAGACAAGGTAGATGCTACTGATACCGTGCTCATTGGAGAAAAGTCAAATTCTCAAACTCCTCCTTTTCTTTTGACTTATGAAATGTACAATAAGAATCTGCATAATTGTTTGATTGATTCTGGAGCATCCTCTAATATAATGCCTACTTATGTTTGTGCCAAATTGAATATCGAACCACAGAAATCGGTAGTTCATATTGTTCAATTGGATCGCTCTAAAGTTCAAGTTGTAGGAGAAATCAATTCATTTACTATCAGATTAGCTTCCGATCCTAGGATTGTCCAAAGAATTGATATTTTGATTGCAGATATTCCTGAATTCTATGGATTAATTTTAAGCAGGGACTGGTCTGCGAAACTTAATGGTTATATCTCGACTAATTATTCACATATGTGGCTTCCCTACAAAGGGAAACCAAATCAAATCAAAGTTGAACGAGAAAAACATATGACGCACACTGTCACTGAATTTGAACAACCTAATGAGCTTGTGGCATTCAACAACAATATTCTTGGAGGTTATTCTGCTGAGTCATTTCTTGGAAACTTCAAAGCACCTCAATCACCTTTTTCTGTAAATACTTTTGTTTCTCAAATAGAAAATTTTTCACAATCTGATTCTTCCAGAATTATAAATATTTCTGATGTAATTGTAGATAAGCCAATAGATAAATCTTTATTTTGGTCGTTATATTTTGATGGATCAAAGTCTAGTGATGGAGCTGGAGCAGGATGCATCTTAATTGATCCATATGGAGAGAAAATCATGCTGTCATGTAGGTTAGAATTTGAGTGCACGAACAATACCGCAGAATATGAAGCCTTGGTTCAAGGACTTTATAAAGCTATAGGGTTAGATGTTAAATACTTGAAAGTCTTTGGTGATTCCGAAATTGTTATAAAACAATTTAGGAATAATATTCATTGCCTTTTAGGACATCTTAAACACTATCAAACCCTAGTACAAGATCTTACCACTCATTTTTTAGCATTCAATATTTCTCCTATTCCTAGGAATCAAAATACATCAGTTGGCTTGTTAGCTAATGTTGCATCTAAACTCCTGCCTGCTGAAGATTGCAGTCCTGATAGGTTTTCTGTAGAATTGATTTTTCTCCCATCTGTCCCAGATAATGTCACAAATTGGAGAGTTTTCTATCATGATCAAGATATTTTAAATTTCATGACTTCATAGAAATCATATGATGAACAAATTATTGATGAAAATAATCATGATTTACAAATTTCTTCAAAAGGTAATGAAAATCCCATTCCAAAATCTGCTGTTAAATTAGAGGATTTATATGATATTAAAGACAGATTCAAGAAAGTCACTAATGCTAAACTTCAAAGTTCCACTTTGAAGTTTGAATTAGTAAATCTTGGTTCTGATTCTAAACCTCAAAACATTAATTTAGGACTCAATTTAACACCAGAGGAAAGGAATGCTTTCATTAAACTCTTGAACAAATATAAAAATGTTTTTGCTAGGAATTATGATGATTTAAAAACGTATGATACTTCGGTTATTCAACACACAATTCCAATGCTTCCTGATATTAAACCTGTTCAACAAAAGTTAAGGAAGGTTCATCCAAATCTCGAAGGACAAATCAAATCAGAACTTAATAAACTTTTAAAAGCCAAAATCATTTTTCCTGTAAGGCACTCCAATTGGGTTTCCAATATGGTACTTGTAAGGAAGAAAAATGGTGATATAAGAATCTGTATTGATTTCAGAAATTTAAACAAGGCATGTTTAAAAGACAATTTCCCATTGCCAACCATGGAACAGATACTTCAAAAGGTAGTTGGTTCTGAACTTATGTCCTTTCTTGATGGATTTTCAAGCTACAATCAAGTTTTAGTTCATCCAGATGACAGATTGAAAAAACCTTTCAGAACAAAATGCGGAACTTATGCTTATCAGAAAATTCCTTTTGGTCTAATAAATGCAGGAGCAACTTTCCAAAGAGCCATGGACATAGCATTTAAAGTTCTGATCAATAAATCAGTTGTTGTTTATCTTGATGACATAACAGTATTTTCAAAAAAGAGAGCCAATCATCTACATGATCTAAAGAAAATATTTGAAAGATGTAGAAGGTTTGGTATTTCCTTAAATCCAAAGAAATCTTTCTTTGCTTTTGATGAAGGAAAACTCTTAGGATTTGTTGTGTCAAAAGATGGTATATATATTGATCCAGATAGAGTCAAATAAATTTCTGATATTTCTTTACCTCATAACAAAAAATCCATGCAATCATTTCTTGGGCAGATCAATTTTGTTAAAATATTCATTCCTGATTTTTCTTTAATTGTTTTACCTATGAAAAATATGATCAAGAAGAATTCAGTATTCAAATGGGGGCATAAAGAGAAAAAATCGTTTGAGGCAATCAAACAAGCGATCATTAATGCACCAGCATTGAATACCCCGGATTTTTCTAAATATTTTATTTTGTATACTTTGGCCACCGAAACATCTTATGCAGCTGTTTTAACACAGCTCAATGATCAGAAAATTGAGGCACCAATTTCTTTCTTTAGCTCAAATCTGCAAGGAGCTAAGCTTAATTATTCCAACGTTGAAAAAAAAGCCTTTGCTGTGTTTAAATCAATCAAACATTTCAGATCTTTTCTCTTGAAAACACATACAAAAATCATTGTCCCATTCTCTGCAGTGAGGCAATTGTTAATTCAAAAACAAGTAGGAGAAAAGAGAGCTAACTGAGTAACAGCATTGCAAGAATATGATATTGATATTAAACCAGCTAAGATTGTTAGAGGACAAGGTTTTTGTAGATTATTGGCAGGAGCTCATAACATACCGGAAAATCAAGATATTCAAGTAAGTCAGATAAGTGTTACAGACTCTGAATCTCAGTATGCTGATCTCATCTATTACTTGAAAAATGAGTATGTTCCTTCTAA
The DNA here is from genome assembly GCA_034641835.2 of Pinus albicaulis. Taxonomy (NCBI): domain Eukaryota; kingdom Viridiplantae; phylum Streptophyta; class Pinopsida; order Pinales; family Pinaceae; genus Pinus; species Pinus albicaulis. The sequence continues at coordinate 1,702,887,544 of CM076581.1, read as the reverse complement.
TTTCAGCTATAAGAGTAAACGCGCTTTAAGGTTAAAGGCTATTAAATATGAGATCATTGATAATGTGTTATTCAGGAAAAATTATGATTCAATCTTATTAAGATGTCTTGAAAAGACTGAAGCTGAAAAGGTTTTGCAGGAATTGCATGATGGACCAGCAGGAGGTCATTTTGGAGGTGAGATAGTACCTCATTCTTCTAAACAGCACAAGTATATCCTTACTGCAACTGATTACTTTCCAAAATGGGTAGAAGCAATCCCTTTGAAGGTAGCCAATTCTGATGCAATTATTTATTTCATAGATCAATTCATCATAACCAGGTTTGGTGTACCTAACGCTCTAGTCTTTGATAATGCATCTTACTTCTCTGGAAATAGTTTAATAGAATTTGCAGTCAAAAGAGGTTTTAAATTGAAATATTCAGCAAATTATTATCCACAAGGTAATGGTTTGGCTGAATCCACTAACAAAAATCTTATCAAAATCATTAAAAGTACCATTGATCAAAATCAAAAGAATTGGCACAAGTCTTTAATCTTTGCACTATGGGCTGATCATATTACTGAAAAAGCTTTAATAGGAACTTCACCTTTCAATTTAGTTTATGGAAAAGAAGCTGTGATACCATCAAATTTAGCTCTTCCATCATTAGCCCTAGTGCAATTTATTGAAGAAAATCCTTCTTCATCCATTCAATTGAGATATGATCAAATCCTTAAATTAGAAGAAGATAGAGATAAAGCAAAAATTATTCATGAAAAACATCAACAACTTGTAAAATCTTCTTTTGATGCAAGTTCTACAGGCTCAAAAATTTTGTCAATTGGTGATCTTGTTCTGAAATGGGATAAAGCACACGAAGAAAAAGGTAAACATACCAAGTTTCAGAAAATGTGGCTTGGACCATTTCAGATCATTGAAAAGATAGGCTCAAATACATTCATACTCCAAGATCTAACAAGTAAGAGAGAATCTCTTCCTATAAATGGGCTTATTTTGAAGAAATTATTTTCATAAGGAGGTAACCCCTTCTTAAACTGTACATATTCCTTTCTGCAAATTTTTTTATTCTTTTTGCAAATAAAGGTTGTTAATAAGTCTATAATTGATTGTTTACTATTTAGGAAAATTTCTTAGAAAAAATATTATAAATATTTATTTTGTGTAAATAAGAATTTTTAAAAGAGATGATCACAGTTTTTGGACAGTTTAAAATAAGATGTTAAACTTTGAAAGATTATTCCAATCATTTGCATGATCTTTTGAAAACTTGAGGAGAATGTAAATCATTATAAGTTTTTGGATAGTTTAAAATAAGATGTTAAACTTTGAAAGATTATTCCAATCATTTGCATGATCTTTTGAAAACTTGAGGAGAATGTAAATCATTATAAGTTTATTGAGCAAAGAAAGGTTATCTATAAAAGTAAAGATTTTTCAAAGTCTTGGTACTCAAAAAACTCTGAAAATTGTCATCCATTGATTCTTAAGGATAAAACTATTTCACCCCATCCATTTAAGTTGTGATTTTTTAGAATGTAATTCTAATAAATTATATGAAAATTTAAGAGATAAGAGGTCTCATTATGAGCCAACTTATCATGTTCATAAGGAGTAATAAAACTGACATTACCAATACTGCATACCAAAACAGGGTAATGGCTTATAAATATAAAACAAGGGGTCTCATCACGAGTCAGCTTGTTCAGTTTAATTATAACTAGTGAATGCCATTGTTATTAACTGGCTACCAAACCAGAACAATGGCTCTTAAAATAAGAATAAGTAAAAGACAAAAACATGAGATAATAGGTCTTATGAATTTATCTTTTAAAAATTCATAATTTTAGTTGGATGGGACAATGAATGGTTAATGGTTTAAAGGTAACCCTATCGAGACTATGAATGTTTGCAGGCAGCAGAGGCAATACCTATGGCAATAGAGTATATTATAAAACCAAAACTTGGAGAAATCCACTTACTTCATTATTAACACCAATCAAAGCTTGAGATAACCCAAAAAAAAAATTATTCTTAAGGAATTAGAAAGAAATTGTGAATGATTTTTATTTCTTTTTCATAGTTAGATTTTATTTAAAATATCCTAAGATATTTTTCGTTATCTTTAAAAATCTTTATTTACTAGAAACATAGTGTTCATTTTATTTTTTCAGAGATAACTGTTTCTTTCAGTGAATCGCTAATTGTTGTGACCAGCAACAACCCCCCTTTTTATTTAATATTAGTAATAATACTAAATAAATGGGGATCCTTAGTTAAAAAATCCAAAAAATCAATTAGGATTTGTTTTCCTTTTCAAATAAAACTTTCTATCATAAACTTAAAGAAATCCCTTAGAAAGAACCTTAAGAAACACTTAATTTTATGATAGATTACAATAAAATTATTCTTTAAACAAAATAGCGCATCCATCGCAAAATGGTATATATCTTTTGTAAAATTGAAAATGCGATTTTGCGATTTTGCGATAACGCGATCCCAAAAAGCCTATACAATAACATATTGGTCGCAGATCGCATAGCGCAGAAAAGAGAAATGTTAAACGAATACTATTTGCGCTATTTACAATTTTGCGCTTTTGCGATATTTGCGATATGCGCTTTTGCGCTATTTCGCAATTTGCGCTTTTTGCGCTATTTACAAAATTGCGATGGTTTCTTTTTGCGATATTGCGATATTGCGACATTGCGATATTGCGATATTGCGCAGCAAATCGCAGATCGCAATGTCGCAGATTCATAAAAGCGCGTTGTTCAAAGAAAATCTTCACATATATCAATATCTGTTATGCGCTTTAACGATTAAATTAAATGAATGGATTGTCAATTAATGGTAAAAGAGATTTTGTTTTGATTGAAATTCGTTTCACGATAAAATAATATATTTCATCCGCCTTTGCATTTAAAACAATCTCATCACCTTTCTCATGCCATTACTCTCATTTAACTCGTAAAACGCAGGCACGAAGGAGCAAACGTCTATACAAAGCTTTCACAGAACACTATGGGTAAGAAAGAGAAGAGCTCGAATTCTGAAAACAGAGAAATGGCTTCACTGTATGCAGACACCGCTTGCAATAACGATGCCGGTATAACCACATGGGAAGGAATTTATAATTTGCTGGAAGAAGAAAATCCTGTGGTGATTAAAGTTGCGGCTACAGAAGGTTCCAGTAATACGTCCGAGGCAACTATTAAAGAACTGGCTTGCTCATTTATGCATAGGATAGCGGCAAGGCCGAGGATTCTCCCATATACAGACATGGTGAAATGGGTGCTAGAAAACACCGATATTTCAGACAGGCAATTTAGAACTCCATCTCAAGAGTTAATCGGGTCATTCACCACGGAAGATTTGAGGCTGATGTATAATTTGCCAGAACCTCAGGCGACTTATAATAAGCAATTCATGGAAGATTTTGCCAGAGAACATGCGAATTTGTCAGAATGCACACAGGAGTGGACCAAAAGAGATGAACCATTGAAGAAAAATAAACACAGGTGGACAGTACCAAAAAGGATGTTTTAGACGTTGTTCACAAGTTCAATATCCAAGTGGGCAATTTGACACAGTTTCTACCACAAGATAGGGTATGTAAGTTTGCCAAAATTATCCTCTATAGAGCTTTTAGAAGTTACTGAAGAAGCTGTTGGAGGTCAGGAGTTCTTAGGGAAACATAAAGCTCTTCTTGAGAAAAGTCGGGAGTTGAAGAGACTTGAAATAACTGTAAGGCAAAATGAGGAAACATTGACCAAATTCAAGGCACTTAATGCTGAGCAAGAAAAAAGATGTGGAGCGTGTTCAGCACAGAGAAAAACTACTGCGAAAGGTCAAATCTATCAAAAAGAAACTACTTTGGCTGAAGTATGATATGAGAAAATGGTGAAGAAAAATCGAGATGAAATTGCAAAATTAATAACAGAGCGAAAAGCTCCAATAAAGGAAAATGCACAAAGAGAAGACAGCAGAGGAGGCGGCTACAGCGGCACACATTCTTACTGATTGTGTAAATGATAATTTACACAAAGCTAATTTGATTTCAGAAACTGTTCCAGGATATCTCCCACAGACACATCAACTGTGAACAGAATGGAGACAAAAGGCAGAAGAAAGAGAAAAATCAATCCAAGGGCTGACAAGATTAAATTGGGACTCATACTGGACGTACTTGGTGAAGCCACACAGTCAGCACAGTGCGCTTAATTGTATCATCAATTCTATAGAGAAGATTGCGCCTACACTTGCCGACTCTGTCTTTTCAGGACAGTTGAATTCTGAAGTCGGTCAACCACATCTTCTCAAAACTATGCTAGATGCCTGCAAGTTTAAAGATCAAGTTCATAAATAGTTAGTTAATAGTCTTTATTCTTAGATTTAGTTTTAATTTTACTGTATTTTAGCCTAGGAAAAGGACGGTCATTAAACCGAATCCTTAATTTTTGTAATAGACTATTTTTAGATTTAGCTAAATAGTATTTAAACCCTTCTCATGCATTTAGAGAAGGGTCCTGGATTTTAATATTTTTGACTTGGAGATTACATTTCTGTACTCCACTGACTTATATATTTTTTAAAAGGATCACATCTGGTGATTTTATGTGGAATTATCTTTGAAGTGTTGCATTTCTGTACCTTGGATTTGATTTTGCATCAGAATTACTGGATTAGAGTATCAGATTTCATTTGAAAGCTTTCAAGATGAATAAGGTATTTCTATCTGTTCACTGTTGATTTCTTTTGTCTTATGATATTCGCTTTAAAATTTTCTATCATTTATATATATTTGGTTTTCACAACGTTTCTTTTTATATATCATTTCTGAGTATAATTGAAACGTTATCTTTCATAAGTATATGTAGATGATATGTTATGATGAATGCAATATGTTAATACAACTCTGTTTAATTTCTTAAACAGAGTTATCTTTATTTGTTGCTGAACATTTCAATTTAAATGATAATACATTTTTATGGTTATTGTTAAATTGGAATAATCTTAACTTGTATTCATATATGATCGCTCGGGTTACTGTTAGAATTTATTTATCAGTATTTAGTTTAAATTAGATAGTTTTATTTCAGTCAATTTAGTCTCACTTTCACTCATCCAAATCAAACCATCACCAACCCATTAGTTATAAGGAAACTGGTCCTTTAAATCCAGTCGGACCCACCATACCAAACGAAAAAGGAGTTGTCCTAAGGTCCCGACCAGGTGGTTTTCCCCAATGTTTGCAACAGAGATTTTCTAGGCTTCAACACTTGGCCACAGGATCCTTTTGTTTTTGGAATGGGATGAAAATTAATGAATTTGGAAAGAGAAATTGAATTCTCAACAAAGGGAATTTAAAAGCATAATTTGAAACAATAAAGAGTTCTTTGATAGACAGGGCTAACCATAAATTCTACAAATCACATCTTCAAGAAAATAATGATTTCAAAACAACTTTTAAAATAAAATCTAAGATTTGGGGAACACCCTATTTCCTCAAATATTTTATTCTAAAGGACTTAGAAAACATCAAAGATTTACTGATAATTATAGTCATAGAAGAGGGAACACCTAAAAACATCTATGATCATAATCATAACGGCCTTTAAGCCAACTGTTTAAGTAAGGACAAAGGGCAAGATCAAAACAGACCTCTTTGATTCATTGTAAGCAAAGAACTTCAAAGGGAGACTTCAATAGCAGTTTTTAAGTGGCAGCAGACAAGCAGGGATAACCATAAATCATGCTGAAACCAACTGTTCAAACTATTAAAGAAATAAACAAGCATGAAGACTAAAGAGAAAGATTAAAGCCTCTAAAATACTTCAGCAGAAGAAAACATAAAACAGTGAAGGATGAACAGGTCTAAGGTGCTTCCAAGAGTCATTTCTTAGCCTAAAACTTTCAACCTACTATAGTAAGAAATTATGGAACATAATGAAAACAGGGGAAAACATAAAACAATTCAGAATACTTCACCAACAGCCAAGCTCATGGATCCAATGATAGATCCTTCTCAGGAACAAGCATGCAACAACATCATCAAGATCTCCAAGACTTCAATTTATTCTTCAACTTCAACAGACTATGTATTTACTTCAAAGAGTTTCATTATTACAACTAGTGATCAAACAATAACCAACAACTTCTCACCCTCCGCAGCAGTATTTATAGGAAGATGAGGAGGTGAGATCTAACAAAACATCTCAAGGACAATTAATACATAATGAAGACTTCTCGACCTTTTGAGAGGCTCGATGAAGAATTTTACAGGTGGTTCTGCATTAACTATTTTACAATTAATATTTAAACTCGGTGGGAGTTTTGTTGGCTTCCAGGCTCTGCATAACATGGAGTAATCTTGAAGGTATTTGTTGTATTAACTTATGGTGGCAAAATTAACTTCTTAGTAGAGTTGGAGGCAGATATGTCTTCAATCAATACCTTCAGCCTCTGTTTTGAATGGTTTGAGGAAACAGGTGGCGTTTATGGTAGCTGAGGAATCAATTCGCCTCAAAATGCAGCGGTGGAGGTCCTTTCTGCCTGTCAAACATTTATAACTTCCTTTGAATGTGTTTGGATGCAGGGAACAAACTTTTGATCATTATTTTAAGCCGTAGTTCCCTAAATCTGTCTTCGGTCTTCATCTCTGTTGCGCTCTGTCTTTCAAACTGATACCCTTTTTAAATGTGGTTTTGAACCACAATTTCTTGTCAATGTGCAGAGCCGCTGGGTTTTTAAAGGAAACAATTTCCATGAAACATTGATAAAACATTGAATGAAACCCAACGAATGGTTCTCTTTAATAGCTCAAAGGCGCAAAAAACGTATTTCCCGGCCTTCGACCCTTCTTCATTATACAATGGAAAACCATAAAAAGCACCTGCAAAACACAAAAATAGTTAATAAATCCTGCGAAATGGGTTAAAATACTTCAGAAGGCGGGAGAGAAGCGTAGCCGTTGGATCTGGACACGTGGATGGTCCAGATTGAATCAGGAGATTGCAATCGGTGGGAAGAGAAAAGGGGTGCGATGAAGAATATCCGATGCGATTGCGCGATCAGGAGGGCAAAAGCGATTAAACGATGGCCATCGATCTGAGGATCAGATCGACGGTGGGAAATGAATCAGAGGACTGACCGATCGGAGGGACGAACAAAATTCATGCATTTAGAATTACCGATGCGACGGAGTGATGGCTGTTGATCTAAATGTTAGATCAACGGTTTAGGAATGAATCGGGGGAATCGCAATCGGAGGTCGGGGATGAGGTGATGCGATTGCAATTGCGCAATCGGAGAACAGTTTGATGCGATTGCGATGATCGGGGGATAGGCCGATGCGATAAGCACCCGAAACAATAGCTCTTGGTCTTGGGCATAGAGCATATAAAACAAAAAATGGTGGGGTGGGGCTATAACACAAGGACTCAATCACATCGGAAAACTTCGATGCGGTATTTTTAATCTACCCATTTTGATTTCTCCGATCGCGATTGCGCGATCGGGTTTTCTTAATCTACCCATTTTATATTCAACACGTGATTATAGTTTTTTAGTTTAAACTTTGGAAAAATGGGTTTTGAGACTTTCACATAAGAAAAACAGATCAGAAATGGATTTATACATTGATTTAAGCGCTGGGTCGGGTTTAATGGTTTATATGAGAAATAATAAAATTAAGAGCTTTTAAACACATAAAAAACCAATCGCAATCGGAAGTTTCGGTCCATGGCACAAACTTGTGCACTTTGAAAATGTGTGATGCGATTAGCGCTGAAAGGCTTTGGCGTTTGGTTTTAACACATGGGCATGTGGGGGGGAAGTGGTTAGGACTTAGCCCAGGGGGCTTAAGTCCATAGAAAAACTTGTATTTTCATGAATTCTTCATAGTTTTCAATGGAATTTTGATGGGTTCGGAAAAAGTTAAAAAATGAGTTTTTAACTTATGGAAGGGAGTTTTTCATGAAGGGGAGAAAAGGAATCATGAAAACAAAGGGGTTTTTATGAAGACAAAGGGAAGCAAATGAAGATAAGTTTGGAAGATGGGAAGGAAAAGACGATGGTTTTTCAGCAGTTTCTTCCTATGAAATCAGCAGAAATTTTGGGTATAAAAATGGGAACAGCAAATGAAGATTTTGGACAGAGGCATGAGGCCTTCAAGGAGCCTTTAAGATCCAACAATTTTTAGTGATAAACTTTGTTCCTTGGAGGCTCAAAAATTCTTAGCCACCTTTTGGTATAACAAATATTATAGGTGGCTACCATTATGTATGATAATTATTTAGACTTCCTGTTGTATTTTCACGATTTCTCATCAACTCCCATTGGTTAAAACTGAGTGCAATTTATTGTAAACTCTTTTACATATGATTAATACATAATCCGGTTGCCGTTCCATTATTTTATACTGGAGTAGTTCAGCGGTGGTTCACTAGCGACTAAGGGCTTGACCCTGGTGGATCCACCTGCTATGTGTACCATTACTTTCCAATTTCAATCATGTGATGGTTTGCTTTATTTCTCATTTCCTTTAAATCGCATTGTTTCACAGTTCCCATGTTTTATAGCTTACTATTTTAATGTTTTATCAAATTGATTTGTTGTATCAATTGTGAATTAATTGTGTTGTTATTCCTTTCCACATAACAGGATTATTTATTCCTCTATAGTTTGTATTGTTATGCTTCTCAGATATAAAGCTTCGCTGTTTAGAGTTGTTTGTTCATTTCATTAATAGTTTGCTATTGATTTCCATTAAATAGCTTTGCTATTCATTTCTGATAACTAGCTTTAATGTTTATTCTTTTCCTGTAAGTATTTGGTTTGTTTTGGAATGATATTGCAGAAAGCTTGTTTATTCTATTTCTATTAGCGGCATTATTGATTTAACTCAGTTATCATTTCCAATTAGTTGTTTATTGTGGAGTGTAAGATCATCAACTGTAAAGGACATTGGCTACTACTGCCTAAGTTCTCAGATTGGAGATCTTGTTTATGCTTGATTTCATTTACATCAGTTGACAGAGGAAAGAGTTATTACTACTACATCCTTGAATGATGATTGCCAAGTGAGTGATTGGATTTTAGAGCTTTAAGTTTCATATAATTGCAATTACATTTCCTTTTCAAGCATCTGTTTACTCTTGTATTTGAAACACTGTACTGCAAATTGGAGAGAATTACTCTTAGATTAAATTGTCGCCTCAGACTGAGTACACTCTTGAAATAAAAAATCATACCTGGATTGATAATTAATGTAGAATAAATAGGAGTTAAAAAGACACCTTTTATACCTCAACAATGGCTGGCCTTGAACAAATTAAATTTGAAGAGGTTGACCTATCAAGGGCTCTCCCTGAAGAGGTTGAACTATAAAAGTTTTCCCCTAAATAGATAGACCTACAAATGGCTGCCCTTGAATAGGTTGACCTAGAAAAGGCCAACTTGTTTGTATGATTGTTGTGCTAGGTTGTCCCAAATAAGCTTGAGGATTAGACTGGAACGTAGGTTTGGTTTGATGGGTAGCAGTATGAGGGATAACCTGTGTAACAGTTGGCATTGAAATTTGAAGGGTTGTAGCAACAGAAACTTGAGGAACTCCTAGGATGGGTGTACCTGGTTGTTGAACAAACATTTTCACAACAGATTGGATAGGAGTACTAGGAGTACTTGGACCAGATTTTTGACTACTTGGAATTGATGCCCTTGGGGTAATTTGAAGTGCACCTTGAACAGGTTGTTGGACTTGGGTGTAACCAAATTTTCCAAGTGGCTGAGTAGATTGATTATAAGGCATTTTCAGGGTAGGTTGAAAATATTGTTGATTAAACAAGGGCTTCCACATGGTGTTTATCCCTGGATAAGGATTTCCCATTGAGGGTTGTGACACATAGGGTTGACCATAACTAGTTTGAGGTATTGGACCATAAGGTTAATAATTACCAGGAAAATGCTACCCTACAACCGTCGAATAGGTTCTAGTGAAAGATTGTCCTCCCTGAAAAGGTTTTTTCCCTTGAAGAGGTTGCCCTTGAAAAGGTTGTTGCCCTTGAAGAGGCTACTGCCATTGAAGAGGTTGCTACCCCTAGGTGCAATGTAGCCACCTTGTGAGCTAGCTTGAGGGGTATTCCCAGAAAACATATAAAAATGTTCCATAGTCAAAGGCTGGGTGGTAGACTCGAATAGGCCAGTTGATGATAGCAGCCCAAGCTACTAATGCCCACATTTACACTATCTATGCATATAAAATGCATGCACCCAATTATGTTCTCAATCTGGGAAAATTTAAATAAATATGTGGAAGCTACCTTTCTACAAATCTGATGGTTATAAAAAAACAACACCACAAACCATACGCAGAAGCTACCTTTTCAAATTCTGATTTGAAACCATATTAATAAACCCATTCCATTTAAATCGAATAACATTCGATTTTGCATTAAACTCAAATTTGGATTAAAACCCAAATGTGCTCTCACTTTATCAATACCTAACTTTTGTTTAGAACCCAATACAAATATGGCCATGGCTTTTATATCTCACATTCAACAATATTTATATTAATTTAAATCAAAGCTCAACTTTGATTAAACATAATATATCAACATATATTAATCCTCCAATCTAATGTTATGAAACATTAACTCATCTTGGCCACCCTTCATTAATAAATATTGGCAATTAAAACATTCCAAACTCAAATATCAACATAATAGTTGACCTGGGTCCCGCAGCATTTTAACTTACCTTCCACCATTAACCTTCAAATAGCTTGATGATGCGACCACCATTGATTCCCCAGCACCACCGATCGAACGAATATCGCGTTCAATCAATCCTTGAACCTTATCACTCCAAATTCACGTGAAATAGATGGTAATTGAATGCCACCAACATATGACGTGCCAAACACTGGATATTATCGCGTGAATTTTCAACAGAACTGCTTACCATCCTCCAACAACACGAAAACCATTTATTGGTTTCTCGAAACCTACTTCACAGTTCCCTACTCATGGTTCCATCCCACTGGTTGATGTTTCATTGATCCACCATTCTTAAATCACGCGAACAGGTGCAAACCCTTTCCGCATACATTCCACTTACTATGACTTTACAAATTCTGCTTCCAACAGTAAGTCATCGTTGCGCCATTACTGTCTCAATTGCACAATTATTTCAAAATTTACTTCTGTGATTTAATGAACCCTTGGTTCCTTTCCACTGTGTGTTCGATTCATCATTTCGAATAGTCTTACACCATCGTATCTTCCCCTTCATTAATCGGCTTCTATTCCATTGTGCCTTCAACCTATGTCAAAGTTCAACCAAGCTTTAAATTCTCTATGCCTTCAATTGCAATTCCATTTACTTGGGAAACTCAATGCCATTCTTCCACCTTGCGACTTCACTCCATAGTGAACCACAATCCATTGAATCCATTCCACTTTGCTACATGTCAATCGATGACTATCATCGTGTTCAAATTGGAAGATACCACTTACCAGGCTTTAGCTGCGCGAGACCACCAGTTTTCTCCTCAAAACCGCTCCACGGCTTTACTGTTCACGATGGTGCTATTTCTTCTGCGCCTTCACTCACAGTTCTAATTTAGTTTCAATTAATCACTACGGCTTCTGCATACCTTTTCTACGCTTACACTTGGCTTTCATTAGCTCGGATTCTGCCATATCTTATCTCATGATCCCGCTTTCATTCTTCCGCATTCGTTGATCCTTTGATCCAGCAATTGCCCATCTCCTTTCACTCTACTTTTCGTTCCTCACACACAGTGAATCATTTAAAAAATCCATCGCATAATTTTAAATTTCAATCGAATATGCCTCCACTACACATAAAATCGATAACCCAATTGTTGAATTCTGAATTAAGAATTTGGGTTCCTTGCTATGGTCATCAATCCTTTCAGTGATTGATGATTGCAAGCATTCTAAAATCTCCCCAAAGGTATATGTAACCCATATTGCGTTCAACTTAAACTTACAATATCAACATTAATATTGTCTCAATAATCAACATCGATTTCTTCAATTATGGGCATAATCTCTGATTATAACCCTTGTCACAGATTTTATTCAAAAATATTCATAAACTCTGATTATTTCTCATATGCAATTAAATCATCAATACACACATAATTACACATATTTGGATCGAATTTCCTCTGTATATAAAACAATCAAACTGTTACAAATAATTCCTCTTTAGCCTGATATTCTGATCAGTGGCCATTCTATCATATTGCCCGTAGGCTTACAATGACAAACCTTGCTTCTATTTTATTCTACCCAACTCTGTCTTTTGCCTTGAGGCTGGTTATTTTTATACAAAATAATTTGAACTGTTTTAGTTTCAGATCCTCAATAATTTCCCTAAAATCCTCAAGTCCTAAAATCTATCTAATATCCCTAAAAATCCTTTCAAACTCATAAAACCATGGAACTGATTCTACTTTAGGAATAACAATCAAAACTCTTATCTCAAGTAGCCTACTCCCTCATGTTCTCCAATCATCCGGGAACATTTACAATTTCTCTCAATATTTAATTGAAATCACTCAAAATATTAATAATTACATAAGAAATTAAAAACATAAGACCCCCTTATGTCTATTAAAATACAAAGTATTTTCGTGAGCCTAATGCCCCCGCATTAGACTCCCAAGGTTAAAAATAATCATGATCTTCTGATCATGTGCTTTTAGTCCTTGTCTTCCTGGATCCCACACTCTGTTTTGTTGTTGTCCATAAGCTACATTATTCCTCTATTGTACTTCTCTAGGCTTCCATATTTTATGCTTCCTTGCTCCACTAGCTACACTTTCACAGTCTATGACTGTCTTTCTCTTGTTGCTGCTGCTTTTTTGCTTTCTTGTTGTTGTCTTCTTCCGATAAACTTTCACCATCAGTCTTCTTATCAGTTCAATTTATTTATCTAATATGTCTTCTGACTACTGAGTACTGCTTCCTCTTGATTGCTAAACTCTTACTCCTACTTCTGCTTGTTGAGCTCTTATTTTTGCTTGCTGAGTTCTTACTTTTGCTCATTGAGCTCTTACTGCCACCCTATCATCCTTACCCTCTTGTTTTTTGCAACTGAAAACTTCTTCCTGATTGTCACTTATGAAAATTTCTCTATTTCCTGACTTCAGAAATTCCTTGGACTAGTATTTAAATTTCTAGTCATTGTCATCTTCTTTTCTTTGTTTCAATTTGTTCTCCTGGACCAAACATTCTTTAGTTCTTTCATCAGTACCTGTAATCATAAAACAAACTTCAAAATTATAAAACCTTTGTTTCTCTTCTTCTTTCGGCCACACTTCAATTTGCTGCTCTAACATCAACACATCAGTATGATGATTCCAATCCTTCAAATAATTCTCAACATTGTCAGCTAGTCTCTCCTCTATATCATCCCTTTCAAGGATGTTTCTTTGCTCTGGTTCATAAAAATGAACCTTTTCATTTTCATTCAGCTCTAACTTTACAACCTGAACACTTATTCTCTATGTTTCTAGCCTTTGCTCCATAACACTTAAATCATGCCACAAATCTATCATCTCATCTGAGAAAACATTTATACAATATTCACTATCTTCCTCTTTATCACAAGTCAAGTTTCCTGTTGTCACTATATCTTCATTCATTAGAATAGAATTCTAATCTTCCAGCTCTGCAATAGTTTTTATTATCTGTCCATCACTCTTCATTTGTTCATTTAATAAAATCAATTTATCATTATCAACAACAAATTTCTCGTCATCAAACACAACTATCATATCTTCATTGAAACAATTTCTTTCACAAAACAAGGAATTTATGAACTCCTTTTGTTGCAGTAATTCAATTTTATCTTCCTCTGAAAGATAATAATCGTCATACTTTACTTGGCACCTTTCAGCTTCACTCAATACAGTTTCATCACATGAACTATCTTCTTCAATACATGCATTCACACACAACTTGTCAGTTTTAAAACCATAAGACCTTATGGTCTCATTTGATGATTTAATCACCAAATCCTCTTGCTGCTCCAAGTCCTCTATACACTTCAAAAATTCTTCAATGGTCTTATATTTAGTCTCATTAATATTTTCAATTGATTGCTCAATTTCCAGCTTTTGGCCATCATCATAAATTAAATTTCCTCTACTTCCAATATATTGAAAATTAAAACTTTTCCCCAACTGCGTATGGACATTTTCAAAAGATCTAGCTATCCCATCTTCTTCCTTTGTAACAATATCAGCAGTTTTTCCTTCTCCACATGTTCTTCCTGCAAACATACAAAAATTATCAGATGTAAAGTCATTCTACTTCTTGGTCTCACTTGAATTTCCAGGCTTCAAGTCTTTCTTCGAATACTCTTTCATTCTGAGTAATTTCTCCCTCAACTGAGAATTTATCATTTGCTCTTTCTTCATCCGTAGCTAATGCCACTTTACCTTCCTTCTTATAAGAAAACCCCATCTCTAGTCTTCTATAATCAATTTCAATTTTTCAAACTGTTTTCTGATCTCAGCTAACTCTCTCTCATACTCTTCCTTCTTTAACTATCTCTGCATGCCATTTGTCTTGGCATCTTCTTTATTTCCTTTCATTCTGTTGTGGTCTCTCTCAGAATCTCTGCCATTTCTTCTATTAATATCAGTAGCCATCTTCTCCTTCATGAGTTCTCACTCATTATCATGGGCTGCACTAAAACCTCTGCAATAATAAGTCCTCCTTGTTAAAACTTACCTCACCGATCCTCTCTCTAGACTTGGTCTTTTGGCAAGTACTGGTCCTCTATCTTCTAGTTCCTCCTGAGCATTCTCTCTGCTCCTTGTAGGCTTCAACTCATCTGCACCCTTTCAAGAACACAGTTGTTCTTTTCATCCAACCTCTGTTGGAATTTCTCCAGGTTCTGCCACACTCTTCTTTCTCTTTAGAAACCTTTGTTGGCTTCCTTCATCACTGATTTTTAAAGATGTGATCTTCTTGCTGAGATGCTCTTCAATTGTCTATAATTTACATTCTGCAAAAATCTTCAAACAAAATCAAAAATACCTCACCTTCAAGGTTTTTTCAACACCCATTTGTAATTGCTTCTGCAAATTCTCCAATACTCTGCTATACTGCATGTTGTCTGTCATATTCAAATTTGATCTCTTTGCCATCACCATTATCCCTGTGTTCACATCTTTCAAATCATAACCCGGCAAATCTTCAAAGCACATTTGCATTAAATTTTTAGATTCTGCAAATCATACCTTCACTGTATATATATTCAAATCTGCAATTTCTGTCAAACAGATTTAAAATTCCAATTTTTCCTCATTGCCTTCATCACACATGCATTCAAAAAAATAAAAAATAAAAAAATTTAAAAAGAGCCTTCTTGCTCTGATACCACCTAATAGCAGCCCAAGCTGCTAATACCCACATTTACACTATCTATGCATATAAAATGCATGCACCCAATTATGTTCTCAATCTGGGAAAATTTAAACAAAGATATGGAAGCTACCTTTCTAAAAATATGATGGTTATAAAAACCAACACCACAAACCATTTGCAGAAGCCACCTTTTCAAATTCTGATTTGAAACCATATTAATAAACCCATTCCATTTAAATCGAATAACATTCGATTTTGCATTAAACTCAAATTTGGATTAAAACCCAAATGTGCTCTCACTTTATCAATACCCAACTTTTGTTTAGAACCCAATACAAATATGGCCACGGCTTTTATATCTCAAATTCAACAATGTTTATATTAATTTAAATCAAAGGTCGACTTTGATTAAACACAATATATCAACATATATTAATCCTCCAATCCAATGTTATGAAACCTTAACTCATATTGGCCACCCTTCATTAATAAATATTGGAAATTAAAACATTCCAAACTCAAATATCAACATAATATTTGACCTGGGTCCCGCAGCATTTTAACTTACCTTCCACCGCTAACCTTCAAATAGCTTGATGATGCAACCACCATTGATTCTCCAACACCACCGATCGAATGAATATCACGTTCAATCAATCCCCAAACCTTATCACTCCAAATTCACGTGAAATAAATGGTAATTGAATACCACCACCATATGACGTGTCAAACGCTAGATATTATCGCGTGAATTCTCAACAAAACTGCTTACCATCATCCAGCAGCATGAAAACCATTTATTGGTTTCTTGAAACCTGCTTCATGGTTCCTTACTCATGGTTCCATCGCACTGGTTGTTGTTTCATTGATCCACCATTCTTAAATCACATGAACAGGTGCAAACCCTTTCCACATACATTCCACTTACTATGAATTTACAAATTTCGCTTCCAACAGTAAGTCATCGCTGCGCCATTATTGTCTCAATTGCACAGTTATTTCAAAATTTACTTCTGCGATTTAACGAACCCTTGGTTCCTTTCCACCGTGTGTTCGATTCATCATTTCGAATAGTCTTACACCATCGTATCTTCCACTTCATTAATCGGCTTCTATTCCATTGTGCCTTCGACCTATGTCAAAGTTAAACCAGGCTTTAAATTCTCTACGCCTTCAATTGCAGTTCCATTTACTTGGGCAACTCAATGCCATTCTTCCACCTTGCGACTTCACTCCACAGTGAACCACAATCCATCAACTCCATTCCACTTTGCTACATGTCAACGGCTGACTATCATCGCGTTCAAATTGGAAGATACCACTTACCAGGCTTTAGCTACGTGAGACCACCAGTTTGCTCCTCAAAACCGCTCCATGGATTTACTGTTCACGATGGTGCTATTTCTTCTGCGCCTTCACTCACAGTTCTAATTTAGTTTCAATTAATCACTACGGCTTCTGCATACATTTTCTACGCTTACACTTGGCTTTCATTAGCTCGGATTCCGCCATATCTTATCTCACGATCCCGCTTTCATTCTTCTGCATTCATTGATCCTTTGATCTAGCAATTGCCCATCTCCTTTCACTCTACTTTTCGTTCCTCACACACAGTTAATCATTTAAACAATCCATCACATAATTTTAAATTTCAATCGAATATGCCTCCACTACACATAAAATTGATAACCCAATTGTTGATTTCTGAATTGAGAATTCGGGTTCCTTGCTATGGTCATCGATCCTTTCAGTGATCGATGACTGCAAGCCTTCTAAAATCTCCCCAAAGGTATATGTAACCCATATTTTGTTCAACTTAAAATTACAATATCAACATTAATATTGTCTCAATAATCAACATCGATTTCTTCAATTATGGGCAGAATCTCTAATTCGAACCCTTATCACAGAGTTTATTCAAAACTATTCATAAACTCTGATTATTTCTCATATGCAATTAAATCATCAATACACACATAATTACACATCTTTAGATCGAATTTCCTCTGTATATAAAAAAATCAAACTATTACAAATAATTCCTCTTTGGCCCGATATTCTGATGAGTGGCCATTCTATCAGATTGCCCGTAGGCTTACAACGACAAACCTTGCTTTTATTCTATTCTACCCAACTCTGTATTTTTCCTTGAGGCTGGTTATTTTTATACAAAATAATATGAACTATTTTAGTTTCAGATCCTAAATAATTTCCCTAAAATCCTCAAGTCCTAAAATCTATCTAATATACCTAAAAGTCCTTTCAAACTCATAAAACCATGGAACTGATTCTACTTTAGGAATAACAATCAAAACTCTTATCTCAAGTAGCCTACTCCCTCATGTTCTCCAATCATCCGGGAACATTTACAATTTCTCTCAATATTTAATTGAAATCACTCAAAATATTAATAATTACATAAGAAATTAAAAACATAAGACGCCCCTATGTCTATTAAAATACAAATTATTTTCTTGAGCCTAATGCCCTTGCATCAGTTGATATAGTATAAGTTTCAGAGAAAGGAGATGCTCCTGAAAAAGTCCCAGAAAGTGACTAGTACCCAACAGGAATAGAAGGACCACCATACAAGAATCTTTATGGTGAAGACGAAAAAATGGATGAATCAATAGACATGCTCTTAGAAGCCATGTTACTATACCTAGGTAAAGAGTAAAATCGGATTCAGTGTCGTGGATGTCCATAACCAGAAGAATGTAAAAAATTGGCGAATTGAAGATACCAAGGATCTAGTTGAAAGGGAGTGAAAGAAAATTCCAAAGGGTAGATTGGTTCACTATACCTTAAATCTAAATATTCTTGAAGAGAGGGAATTTCAATTTCTTCTTCTTTGTCAGATATTTCTTCAATGCTAATAAGGTCAAGAGGAAGATCCTCAGTGATGAGAAGCTTTACTCGAGGTGAACGAGGACGACCAGGAGTCTGGGCTATAACATTCGAAGGTGACTTAGACGAAATTGAATTAGACTTAGGTTCAGATATTTCTGGTTCAATGAGCTATGTATCTGAAAACTCACAAATGACATATTCAACTGTGATTACGTCAGAAATTTCTAGTTTATCTTAATCTGTTTTAGTTATTTGAGGTTGTTTAACTTCGGATTCAAGATGTATTATGGTAGATGATTCTCCTTGTTCAGAAGACCCAGTTCTTGATGATTGAGCCCATTCAGTTTTTATTTTTTCCAATTGACTGGGTGTATATTAAGGGGGTTTCCTTTGCATTCTACGTGAATGTATTGGTAATTCAGCCATGATTAATTTATTTAACACACGAAATCAATTTTTTTTAAAAGAATCACACCTAAGACCTCCAAAATAAATCAAACAAAATAACATGCGCTACAAAATATAAGAAGCAATCCACACACAAACAATATGTTTCAACAATAAAATCACTAGTTGGTGATGAAATCCAACATCGCAGAGATTAATGTGGAATAGTTACTCTGACAACCTACTTAATGAACCAGTCTGGTGCAAGTAACTCCACTATGCCATCTCGAAGTGAAGACTACCCTCCGGAAAGTTCAAGTGAGTATAGTCAACGTCTGCTCCAGGTACAGTGGGACCTTCCCTCCACCGTCACCTTGGGAAAATTCCTAGAGATTATAGCCACTAAGGTTACCAACTGAGACAATTCAACTTGGGGGAATAGTTTGTGGCCCAATATACATGCAAGGGAAGAGTATCAAAGCTCAATCCCCTTAAAATCTCATCAACATGGTAAATACAAGGTTTACTAACAAGTGATCCCAGGCTCCTCAACAATGATTAATATGAGGTTTACCATTTGTAATACATGCACATATTCTATCTTTACTAATGAAGTAGGTATGATTACTCCATTGGGTGCGACATGACCTAGTGCTTGACTCTTTTAAGAAGAGCTTCCCAGAGAAAATTTTCAACAATTGGGTTTTTCCCTTATGCAAGATTCTATTTGTTTGTTTATCTGCTTTGGAAAGTTAATTACTCCCTATTCCAAAGCAGTAATCCTGAACTAGATTGGTGGAAAGAACCCTAGAAAATGTAAAAATATCTAGATCAATTTTACTAAGCGTTGTATTAAATCAAATGTTGTTTACGCAAAGGGGTATGGAAATGAAACTTAATGATGTTGTGACCGACTCAAAAAATTACTCTAAATGAATCAAAAATGAATATGAAATTATTTGTTTCCATGAATTCCTAGTTAAGGAAGGTAGAAGGATTTTTTGAGATCAAAGAAGTGCAAATTTCCTAAGACATTTCATAACAATTCTTTTTCATCAATAAATCAATTACATTTTGAAGCATAATAAATATCACTTTGTAATGAAAATCATTGTTGATTCAAAGCCAAAATATACAATTTTATGAGAAAACAATCTTTCAATTCTTCAAAATAAAAAACAACTAGAAAAACCCTAAAAAATATAAAAACTTTAAAAAAAAATGAAAACTCTTAACCAATAATCTAAATAACAATACCTATGAGTGTACTTTCATTATTTCTTTCATTTTAAAGAAAAATAAATCAATTTTTATTTTACTTTAACAAGCAGAAGCAATTTCATAAAAGACTACTTTTTGAGACAAATCACACTTCACTTATCTAGAGGTTTTCCTTTGCAAATGAGCAAAAAAAATCACTCAAACAAGCAAGATTAACAAGACACTTTGTAGCTCTAGAGGGAAATGACTAAAAAACATTGATCTAGATAGTGAATCTATCTTCCAAAATAGAGCAATTCATCAAACCAGGGCAAACCCTACCTGAAATTACAAAAAGGATGATTTCTCAAAAATACTCTAAGATAATTAGGAAGATTTCACAAACAGACTCTGAGGGTTGGTATAAGTCAGGTTGAACCTCTAGAAATTTATCAGTAGACTCTGAGAGAGAAAATAATCATTTTTTCAAAAATTCACGAGGGGTGCGCAGGTAGTTAGTGAAAAACAATGTGCATGCACACTGTATTAAACCAAAAACTTGCGCAAACATGTGCCCTATTTATGAAATAAAACCGCGTAGGGTATAGAAAATTTCAAAGAAATAAACGCAAGGAATTATAATTCAGGTGATCTAAAAATTCATCAACCCAACAACATTCAGACATAGTCAAACTAGAAAAAGAGAGCTAAACCAAAAAGAATCAAGAAAAAACTAAGCTTGTTCCCCAGCGGAGTCGCCAATGTGTTTTCTAGATAAATCCCTCTTACAAACAAGAGTGATCTACCTAGTATCCCAAAATATAACTAGAAACAAAAAACCATGTGAATATCTCTTTCCCTAAGCTATTAGAATTTATATTATCAAAACTAGAAAAGAGAGGATAATGCTCTCACCTTTCAGCGAGATGTTTGATGAAGACCTTGCCTTTTGTCCCAAAGAAGTCCTTCAATGTTGAGAAGAAACTGCAATCACATACATGCAAAGAATAAAAAGCACCTGCAATATATAATAATCCAAACACTAGCTTAACTTAATGGTCAAGGAGATTAAGAATTGTCATTGTTTTAATGAATCTGAAAACAACACAATGAGAAAAAGTATCCAAATGTATTATCAATAATATAAAGAGCAATCTTACAACTGAACCTTGATGTCGTAGATATTTGTCCCGTATGTCTTTCCAATCTTCCTCCTTGGTTTAACAAGATTTCCACTTTAGAATTACCAACATAAGATTATTTTCAGTGAACCCCGTAACCCTAAAGTTTCATCTCAATTTATAAGAGAAATTGAGGAGGTTTCAGATCCACCAATAGAGGGATGTGATCCTCTAATGAAGGGATTAGGGTTCCTTGGTCCAAGGGGATAAGTTCCATGATTAGAGGGATATAGCTTGAACTAGCACCACTCAAGAGGCTTTTAATTGGAAGAATATGCACCCAACTATGCTTCTAGAAGTTAATTGTCACTTTTACTTTCTTTTAAATGGGGTGCACAGGTTTTAATGAAAAAAGAGCGCAAATGTCCGCACATAAGGTTAGGAATATCCACACATGCGTACGAAGTGATCACAAAAAGAGCGCAGGTAATATTTAAGATTATTTAAGAGATTTTTCCTGTTTCCCAAGACTTGGTTTAGGAATACAAGTGTATGAATTATAAGGAAGAATGAGTATGGATGGTGATAAATCCATATTGACCATCAAATGTCATGGTGACAAAATGACATCTAACAATAGGCAACACAATGAGGTTCTTGATTTCCATATGGGTCTCCTCAGCCTCCATCACCACTTGTACCTCTTCTGGATGAGGCTCCCCTAATCCCATTTGATCGTTCTCCTCCACCTCGATTGAAATTCGATCCACAAACCTTGGATCATGTCTCTGCCTTCTTCTTTGCCTGAAACTCAGTGGGAAGTCACGAGCAAGGTGTCCATATTTGTGACATCTATGGCATATGAAGGAAATATGCTCATATTCAATCACTTGATAGAGAAGCAAGGGAAGATGAGCCCAGACTGGTATTTTGCCCACATTTTCCCGCTGGGCATGGAACATAGGAGTCCATTTCTTGAAAAGGATTGGTGATAGACCAAAGCACCAGTTACAGTTAAGGACCGATTACAAAATTCCTTCTGACTGAAACTCACCATAAACCACACATGACCCAAAGTGAGGACTTCCACCTTTTTATCCGGGGCTTCCTTATACTCTTTGTCTATCCATTCTAGAATATACTCAGCAGTGAACGCTTTTTCTCTTGCTCAACCCACCAGTATAAGTTCAAAAGCCTCCATTTCCTTATCAATTTGAATATTATCCCCTAGAATTAAATTCTGGCATTCTGGTTTATTTTTTAAGAACTTCCCCTTCTTCCTCTTTATGGCCAAGTTCCGGCCATTTTCGGCCTCTCCCACAAAATAATGACACTACCGATTTTGAGCGACATCGTCCTCTACTGGCCCAAGCAATTTTTCCAACTGTTCCTCCCTAATAGATGAAACCCTAGTTCCAAATGGTGCTTTCTCGAAAACACAAGTATTGATTTGAGGTTGTTCCCCCAATAGCTGCAAATAAAACCCTATATTAGCAATTATAGGGAAACCTTGGAACGCAGAGGAAGAAACCCCATCCCGCTCCTGCATCGCAGTTTCGGCCAATAATTTTACATGGTAATCCTCTATTTCCAAACCCTTCTGGACAAACCCTTCCCCTAGTGTCGCGGCCGAACTAGTATTTTGTATGGGAAAAGTGAAATCCTCCAGCTTAATACGTCCCAAATACCCTCTACAATCAAGCACATTATTCGTGCTTAGCCCCACCTCCAAGGTTTTTGGTCCCCATTCCTCTAACAGAAAAGCTTTAAGCCCCTCGATACATCCTAAACCTCTACAGTTCATAATGTCTTCCAGACCACCCAAGAGAAAACCAGGAAAAGGAGGGGTAAACAAAATATTTGAACTTACCCGACCGTTTTCCTTCTCGGATTCTGACAGACGTGCCAACTTCACTGCTTCCTCTGATCCACCACGTGCTTTAGTGTCAAGACTCCAGCCAAGCTCCTTATTGACTCCAACTTTTCCAGACACTATAAAACCAATACCACCTTCCACTTGCCACTTCCGCATCGAATCACACCCTTTGCCACCTGGAGACTTTGCTGCAAAAATTGAGCTGAGTTGGCTCAAGCCCCCAAACCAACAATATATCCCCAGCCTCAGGCTCCAAATACATGTATTCTTCTGGTTTTACCATAGCTACATATAGTGATTGGTTTGAAAGATTGTAACCTCCCCTGAAACCACAGAGTAACCCACTCCCGAAGTTGTCACTAACGAAAGACTATTGTAACCATGAAGAAACGTACGCACTAAAACCGCGAGGAATTTGAAGCAAGTTGCCATTTCCATGAAAAATATCCCTTTCCCAGTGATCCAGGAGGATCGAACAGGTCCAAGTACAAGTGGCTTAAGTACAAAGGATTAAAATCAAGTGTTAGAATTCTGGATAACTTAGTGTCAAATTGAATATCTCGTCCTTGTGATTTCGACAGTGTAGACGACACTCAATTCTGAGTCTGTATGGAGGAGTTAGAAGCAACCAAAGTTTGAGGGTTGACTTGGTGATGTGGCAACTTAAGGAAGTGAAAAATTTGTAGAAATCCAGCCACCAGATTCTGGGTGAAATTATGGGTCCCTTAATTTGACTCCTTCGGTCAAATTATATAAATTCTGAAAATGATGGTTGGTTTAAATGAAATAAAAAAAAAATATTAAAAAAAGGTAGGGTGTGCCATGACCCCCGCCCTACCCAATGGATATAAAAAAATATATATTAAATTGGGGGTGGGAAGCGGTAATGACCTCGTCTCTTAACCACCCACTACCCAATGCATATTCAAAACAAACATATGAGTGGGGCAAGGGCTGTCAACCCCACCACCCCATCCCATATCACTCCACGTATTATAATGGAGCCAACGAGAGATATGGGACGGGCCACCCAATGGGGGCCTGACCCCCCAACGTACCCACTTTCCATTAAATTTAATGTTGCAGGGTTTAAAAAAAATCATGCCACGGTTAATTCAAAAACAATACGCCTTATTACGGAGGGGGTAGGGTTTGACCACCCGACCCCCTCCATCAAATTTGGGGTCTCAACCAACTCAGCCAGCAGACTCCTTAGGGATTATGCCCGCCTTTTAATATATAAACCATTCATTTCAGAAGTGTGCCCAGGCAGGCCAGGAGTGGCACAAAGTATGAGACAGAGGGGAACCTTGAGCGCTTTGCAGGAGGGGGGCAGAACCATGAACTGAGTCATTTCCAGAGGGGCCAAATTTTCCCAGCGTCAAAATTAAACAAATTTTATATGGATTTTGCACCTCTCAGCGCCACGAATCCAACGATGCTATCCATTTCTTCATCATAGGTCTCCAATTTTTAGGCACTTTCAACTATGGAGGTATAAGGGTGTAATTTTGCATTACTTACTGTACTTTCATTTTATTCTCCACTTAATGAAAGAGGGCCTCCCCACTAATTGAGCAGGGCCTAGAGACTTAGTCCCTCTTGGACAAACTCCGATATCAATTCCTTGTCTTCTTGCATGATTTTATGTGCTTCTCTCTTCTTATGTTTATGCCTTTAAAGTTTCATGATTAAGATGCAATTTTACATGTAGTTCTTTAATACATCTCAAAGCAAAATATTTTGGATCACCCAAGCCACCAGAAAAAATGTGCCAGGTAGGGACCAGATGTCCCACTTCAATTGCCACTACCTACCATTCAAGGATCTTCCCTTATCCTTCAATGTTCTATGCTTGATGTTGGAACCTTAACCTAAGCCATTTTCACACCTTTCTTCTGAACAAGAGCCAAAATATGGATCGGTATCCTTTTGTCTTACTCCCTTTGTCTAAATCATTTACTACTTATTATTGATTTTACTACCATTCTCAAACATATGGTACAAGGTTCTCAAGCCAAGGATATTAGTTTAGAGGCCATTATTACTGGAATCCAATTCACAATTGAATCCTCATACTATGAGTTCGAGTGGTATCATGTTAGAAGAGAATACAATAAATTGGTTGATTCTTAAGCTAACTTGATGATCAATTTCGTTAAAAAAGGGTATTTATTATGTCATAGTCAATGCATCCATAAAACACATCCGCAAGTCAATCATATCACTAAGTGGCTCATCAACAAAATATTGATTTTAATTTTTTTTGGCTCTCAGAGTAACATTAAGGTTGGTGACATCATGGATTAGGTAAAACATAGGGCTACTTGAAGGTCCTTGTGATAACATGAGCAAGAGCTCCATGCTCTGCGTAACACTTTGGATGAGGTCATTTAGAATCTTGGAGCGATTGATAGGAAAATAAGTGTTAGGAATGAAATCTAGTTGAGCTCTCACTTGCACTTGAAACGTAGGGTGGATATGTTTGAGATGACATTTCTTCAGGTGATTTGTGAAGGTTTTGGTCAATTTCTGGTTCCTTTGGTTTCTTAAGCAATAACCCCCCTTCTTTGTGTTTGCAGGTCCTAGTCAATTTTTGTTTGCAAGGACTACCCCCAACAACTCAATATCATTGGCTTCTCATGATATACTCACCAAATTATGAGTTCAATAATGGTAGTGGTCTTGTTTGTTACTATTGAAATGAATCTCTATAATTGATAATGGTTAGGTTTTTAATATAATTTTTTAACCTTGATAATATTATACACCTATGTACTTAAATTACATGGTTTGAAGGCTATGTAGTTTTATGGCATTGTACAACTAATGGAAAATAACTACACTAATGTAATTCTCTTGTGCACTTAATTCTCAATTTTTTATAAATAAGTAAAATTCTCCAGTGAAAAATAAATAAAAATTAATACTTTTATTTGTAAATTGTTTGAACCACGATATCATTTTAATACAAACATAACTATTTAGATTAACAAAACAACCTTTAAACATCAACATCATGAGATAAGTTTTTTAATAATAAAAATTAAATAAATAAAAAAATTTATTTCCATGAATGAAGATAACATCCATGCTTGGGCCTAGAATATGTTCTAAAACTACCTTTGCTTGGCTAAGAGCTCGTCTTCCTCAGATGTAAGGAAACAAGTTACGACCCAAGACCCAGAGGCATCTGGCAGGAGTGAAAGACTTCCACCTTGTTAGTCATCAGTATTTTTCATTATCTTTAGATGACTATAAGATGTTTATAGATTTATGAAAAAAATATTCCTTGAATATCTTGACTTTCAAAAATATTACTACCTTCGTTATCCTTATAAAAAAAAAATTCACTTTTCTTCAATTGGTCTTCCCAAAGTCACCCTGTTGCTCCTAAAAAATCCTTATGGTCTTTTACCTATCATTTTCAGCCTCCTTCCCTGCCTATAGCCTCATTGCCTCATTTTCCCCCTGTCAATATACTCCATCCTCCCTCTAGGGTTTCCTATAGCTAACTCATTCCCATGTTCCCCAAGTTCCTCAAGCATTAATGGTCTCAAAACTATCTCTATAGGATCTTTAGATAAATCAACCACATTGGATTTTTGATCTTCAATACAACACCTTTGGCAATGCTCTATTTTCACTTGACAATCTCCAAGCCAAATTTCAGTCAAGATCAGGTCAAAGAACCCTCCCACTAGGTCATTAGGGTTTTTACATGTTTTAAGGTCATCGCTGGATGTTTCAGGCACTGCTTTTCCTTTGCTAGAATCTAGCTCAGATGTAATAGAATGTCAAGACATGGTTATTCAATAAGGACCTAAAATATTTCCAAGGAAGATTACCTCATCAGTTCAAAGTCTACAAATGAGAAAAATGGATAAAGTTTGGCACTTCTGCAGGAGTGTTGAAAGTTGTGTTAGCAAAAGGTATTGATGAGGTAGACTATATACTCCTGAATGAAGAAAATTTACAGCCAAGGAAATGGGAACACATTGGTCTTGTAGATAACTAGGATTTTGAACTTGATGGTCAAGTTGAGTGCCAAAACAGTGACCACTTGCAGAAATGACATGGAGGAAGCACACAAGTCCAGCTTCGCTTCAAATTGTGTTTCTGAACAAATAAAGATGAATTTGACAAAAGTGAGATAGGGTTTTGTCAATCATAGGTCAAGGAAGAAAAAAATCAATCAGATTTTACAAAAGTGTCATGGTTGGGGAGAAATGTTAAATTTACAAGTGCTACAAGAGGTTTGCTGCACTTCTGGAGTGACCTTGGGAAAATAAAGATTTCTCATAGCTGGAGTTTCCAAATGACATTATTGATGATTCAAATGAAAACTATACTAGAAGGGCTTTCCAAAGAGCTATCATGAGCTCAATTGGGAGTTGAGGAAGGCCTCCAAAAGTTTCCTGCACCATCACTCTACATTTCTGAACCCTCATTCAACACTTTTTGACCAGTCTTGGAAGAATACAATTTTGACAGGTCAAATCAACTCCAATTAGAAAAATATAGGTATATTTTGAAATTAGACTTCAAAATATTTCGAACGAGCTATTTGGGGCCCAATTTTTACACCGGGAAGGCCTCCAAATACTGTATGTAAAAAGGCATTGCGTGCTTAGAAACTCGTTGTTGGAACGAGGTCTCTTAACAAGCTACGAAACTAGTCCATTTTGAATATTTTTTATTATATTTAGCCTAGCGGAGGGGTTTTGGGGTGGGTCAAAGCACTGAACGCACTGTAATGGGTCAAAGGGTAAACTAGGGGTCCGAAAACCATGGGTTGCAGACCATATGAAATTCGAGGCTAGATTGTTATAAATAGAGACGCATTTTGTACTGTAAAGGATAAGAAATGAGGAGCTATTGATGCAAATTGTGATTTAAGCTATTTGTTTGGGTTTTTTGAGATTGCAACAAGTTGATGAGCTTAGTGGAAAGAAGTCGCCTTCACTAAGTGGGCCCGCAGGCTATTTTCGGCGCAAAGTCTATTTTTAGACTATGTCTATTTTTAGACATATGGATCATATTCTATGAGTTGCAGGATGCTATTTGTGGATGGTTGGTCAAGTCGGAAAAAATATATGGACTTCTATTTTAGACATATTGGGCGGAATCTATTTTTAGATTGCCAGTCTAAAAATAGATATGTCGAATATTATTAGCTCTTAATAATATTTGGACTCTAAACATTATCTTATTCTCTTGGAGCACTTCAGTTAAGTGCACAGATGTGGCACAGGAGCTGACAGAAGGAATTACGCTATTCCTAAGGGTTATGTGGAACTATTGCATGGATACTTCAGTTAGAACTCATGTGACAGAGTTTGGTGGAGTTGATTGAGGAAGTTAGTGGAGTTGTATTCAGTTTAACTAATCTAAACATAGTTGAGCTATTTGTATTCAGTTTAACTAATTGATACAATTAGTGAGAGTGGTATGAATTAATTATTAATTAATTCACTAATTATAAACTCATTAATCAACTAAAGAATACATCAGTTAACTTCAGTGCATGGACAGTTTCAGTGGAGACCAATGAAGAGATAGGTGAAAGAGCAGTGTGACTATCAGTTGTGACTATACAGTTGCATGTTTGCAACAACCAGTGATTGGAGAAGCCAATGAGGATTGCGCAGTACAAGCCAGGTGGTTCGAAGTTATTTATGAGCCATTCTACAACATTGATTACGCAATAGAGGCTGGCTATCAGGTGGCAGAGATTGGAGCATGTGTTTTGCTAGATCTAGCTTGATTAGTGTGTAGCAATTGGAGATTGTACTGAGAGCTTGTGAGGAGCTTTGTATGATGATTGTTACATGATCTCTATGACATATAATATACAAATAGTTGGGGGTTTTCAGCTTTAAGCTTTCCCATGAAATATTGTGTTCATATGTGTGATTGTTTATGGTTTTAATGTGTGCATGCGATTGTTTTTTATTTCCGCAATTAATGATCAATGGTAGAAGAGATTCTATATTGTGCATGAAGTTAAAATAGTGTGTGATCAGGAGAATATCGGTGGATAACATATCATTTATTCAAATTTCTATAGGGTTTTGGGGAACGAACTCCTGTTGGTTGTGTGCATGGAGATCCAAGTCCAGCTGTGTGCGGACCCTGCTGCTGTGTGCACAGGGTGGGAAGGGAATTGTAAGGAAGAATTGATGAATGAATGAATGCAAAAGATTGCTAGAGAACTGAATCTATGAGTACTATTATGTGACTTACTGAGAATTGTTATATTGTGCATTTTTTGTCCTTAAGCTGTGAAAGATCTGTATACTGCTTTCTTGGATCTAGATCTGTTGTGTTCTGTTTATGTGTTAGCCCCCCTATGAAATTTTTGACAAGAAAATAGGGGGCTAAATTGATGTTGAGTCTTCAAGGAATGCAATTCCTCTGAAAACACAGTCTCCTTGAAGCCTCCATGTGCCTTTTATCCTTTGATAGTATCCCCTCTGCTGATTCTCCTTTTAAAACCCCTCTGTTATGTGAAGAAATGCCCAAAGGCCCCCTTCTCCCTTTTATTTCATTCTCCAAAGCCTTTGTTTTCTCTCCCCTTTATTCCCCCTTCTTTCCCATTTACCCCTCAAACCCCCCAAAATCCCCTTAAGTCCTTCCCTTACTCTTTATTTCCCATTTCTCCCCTATCGTTCCCCTCCTTCACCTTAAAAATCCATTAAAAGGGGCTAAAACCCACTTTCCGACCTTATTCTAAGGCCTAGCCCCTTCCCCTTAACCACTTCCCCACGCATGACCCAGCGCTGGGACCAAGCGCTTAAGTCTCGAGCGCCAATCGCAATCGGAAGATCGGCGGGGGTCCTTTTTCTTTGTAATATCAAAAGTCTCGATCGCGATCGTTTTAACACGTTATGTCCCGCGGCATGTTTTACACCGTTGATCCATTGTACAGATCAACAGCTGAGCGCTAATCGCATTGTCCCCCGTCAATCGCAATCGCAACACTCATGGTGCACCCCCCGATTGATCGCATCGCGCTCCGATTGCGATCCTCCGATCATATCCTGACCGTCTGTCCTCCCGATGATCCGACGGTCCTCCGCTAATCACACCCTGTCTTCCAGTCCTCCGATCGCGTTCCCAACCGTTGATTCCTCTCACAGATCAACGGTCCAGCATTAATCGCAAGTCCTTCCATCTCCCCTGCGATTAAATCTCCGCCGTCCGCTTCCCCGCTGCATCCTACAGCTATCACTCAATCGCAACCCCCCTTCCGATCGCAATCGCAAGTCACATTGGAACAGCTCCGATTGCGATCCCCCGATTTAATCTCCGCCGTCCATTTTCCCGCCGATCTAACGGCCAGCGCTTAATCGCTTCTGCCCCTCCGATTGTTGTCCCCACCGTTGATCTCCCCGCCAGATCGACGGCCAGCGCTCAATCGCATTCCCCCTCCCGATTGCAATCGCAAGTCCCATCTCTCTACCTCTGATTGCGATGCTCCGATTTAATCATAGCCGTCCATCCTCCCGCAGATCCGGCGGCCATGGTAAGCCTTCCCCGCTGTCTCCCGATTCAATCACAGCCGTCCATTCTCCCCGCGATCGGACGGCCAGCGCTCAATCACATTCTCCCCCCCGATCACCGATCGTAGGTTCTTCTCTTTGTCTTCCGATTGAATCCTAGTCATCCATCCTTTCCAGATCTGACGGTTCACGGTTTTTTGCCCTCCGCCTCCGCTGGGTCCCACACTCCATTCATCCGTTCATTGTTTTTTATGTTTTCCTTTGTAATTCACCCAAAGTTGGTTGTCGGTCTTTTCACTGTTAACTATTTCTTCCGCCATTCTCATTATTTCTCCATCGTTCCGCCACCATTCCTTCGCCTCCACAGCATTCCGCCACCATTGCCCGGGTTTTAAACAGGTATATTTTAAAGTGTGCAGACAGCTCATAGAGGTATTCTCAGCACTGCCAGCGGATAGCAGAGATGGATCAGAAGGGATTTGAGCCTGTAATTGAATATTTGAAGCGCTAATCCCGTGATCAAAGGATTAAGGCACTGATTGAAGATTAAGAGCGCACCAGCAACGCCATAACTACGCTACCTAACAGCAGGACTTTTTCCTCCAGAGGTACACCTTCCCACAGCATCCTCCATGCCTTCTCGAGCCCTGAGACAATTAAATACACTGACTGAAGCTCATTTTAGACAGTCAGTCAGCATTAAAGAAGCATGGAGGGACTTGCAGTTTTCCATCCAATTCATTTATTCTATAAGGCTAGCACAGAGCTCCAGACAGTCGAAGGACCCCAAAGAAATATCAGAGGTCGAATTCCGGCCTGACAGAGCCTCCAAACAGTCTACAGAGTACGCTGCAGAGCCATTAAGCAGCATGGGTGTGAACACTTATGTCCTGCTGTCTTAATGATTCTCATTTAATTGTTTATCTACTTCTATTTCCTCTCTTCTCCTATAAAAGATCCCCGAGAACATAATGAAAAGGTTGTTGTTGCCTTGCTGGGCATCTGCTGTTAGAGGGATTCAGTTTGACTGTTAGAACAGTCTTGGGAGGAAGTTGCAGAGTAGTTTGTATGTAATAGGCTGGGAGGAGAATTTGGGACTGTATTAGCCATTGAGCCATATTGTACATGACTGGTTTTGCATCTATTAATCAAAGCACATTTCACAGGATCCTAGTCTATTGCTATTGGTGATGTTTTCTTACTCTGTTTATTACATTTTCACATTGTTTCATGTTCTTCTGGTAGGCATCAGAATAATGGTATAGGATTCACCCGTGTTAGGTGCCCTATGCTGTCTGCTCTCCCTACCTTTATGTTTTCTTCTTCATGTGTATCTAAGAGTAAATTCGTGGATTTTAACCAGTGCAGTGGATGTTATTGCCTGCTGGCTGATGTATGAACTTGGGGGTTTGCTTCTTAGATGTTTCTTTGTAATCTTATCTTTCTTTTTCCCTTGGAGTTGCTAAAGCAGACCTGGAGTTAAATGACCTCTAGTCTGATATATAAGTTGCCCCTTTGTCTCTTTGAGAGCAGCCTTTGAGTATGTCCAAGCAGATTTGGAGTTAAATGACCTCTGACCTGATCTATAGACATAAAATTGGTTGCTTTCCTTCTTTCACTTTCCTCCTTAATGTTCCATCCCATCATCTATCTAAAAATATCCTTTAGTATAGATGACTTGCCCTTTGAAAGCCTTGGCTAGTTGTTGCATGTAATTTCCTTTCATGACTCCATAGCCCAATGGATGGCATTGTCTTGGCCCGTTCTCCTTACTGAAAACATCCTGCTGCTTTGTTCCTTTTCTCCCATTGCTTTCTTGGCCTATGATCTCCTAACCAACCCAGCAACCCTTCAACCGAATCACTTTAAACCCCCCTTTGTGCTTCATAACTAGCCTAACATCTCATTCTGAGCTTCAAAGATAAATCATTCTTTGTTTATTGGAGAGATCCCTCTCCGGGTCCAGGAGGGCTAGATCCTAGGGCCCCAAAGTGGTTCTGATGTTGTCTCATCTTTTGGTATTGCCAAATCTGCCAAAACATGGGAACCCCAACATAATGGCGACTCCACTGGGGACAGATCAGTCAGCTTTGATTTGGTAAACCACTGTGGTGGACAGTAAGTTGTGAATCATCCACCTGGCGACTCCACAATTCCTGAATGATTAAAAGACTCCGCTGGTAATCAGCTGGCCACTGATTATTTGTGGTTTCACATAAGACTCCACTGGGAGACCATGTCGCAGTACAACATCATCCATGCCGAAGATCCAGTCACTTCGCTAATAGAGGACTCTGTACAATGTGTGGAAATAGATCCGAGCCTCATAGCAGAGTTCCGGAGTGGAATAGCGAGTGTACTGGCAAAAAATCAATGGGAGAACCTTCCAAAGATTGTCCCTCTCAGCTCAATATTCAATGCTCTTCCTGCGCTTAAGAGGATGTTTCTCGACTTGGTGGTTGAGAGGTATGAAGCTGAGCTCGAGCTTTTGAGCTCACAAGATAAATCATACGAGTTCAGAGACCCCAGAGCATTCTTGGAAAGTCTCCCGCCCCCTAAAAGGGAAGAAATTCCACTGTTCTTCGAAATACAAGAAGAAGAAGATCCGGTTTCCCAGAGCCACCCTGAAGATGCAGTGGATAATACAAGAATCAGAGCTGCCCAGGACGTAGACAGCCTACCAATCATGGCAGGCCAAAATGAAGAAAGCATACATCAAGTGTTCGTTGATCCTGTGGCAGAGTACATGGAGGCCCTGATATGCTCAAACGCTCCAGCATTGATCCTCAGCACGGGCTAGATTCATCAGGAATGGTCACTACTGATGGTGACCACATTTTTGAAGAACCACAAGCAGAGCACCCTGTGGTTATCTCTGACAGGCAGCCAGTGCTCATATCCTTTTTCACTACTACTTGACTGGCTGTATTGGCTTTATCATATCACCTAGAACATCAGAGATTTCCGGTTAGGGTAGGGTAGGTAGGAAAGCTCAATAAAGCTCAGCCTATGAGCATGTAGTTAGTTGTTTAAATTTCTGTCTTAGAATGTAGAGAAGAAACCTGCTAGACAGTCTAATCCTAGCAGGTAGTAGTGTAGGTAGAGAAACATATGAGACCAACAGTCTAATCTGGTCTCATGGAGTAATAAGGGTAGAATTAGATTAGGTTTATTTTTCCTGTTTGTAAAAGTTAATGATGTAAAGGGTCTGCAAGTCCAAATGCACCCAAGAAGAAAAAATGTTAGGACTATAGTGTGGGTAGGTAGTTGTGTGGGAGAATTTTACTGCTGATATGTTGTCTTCATAGTTTGTGGCAGCTGATCAAAGAAGAAGGGATGTGCTAAGCAGCAGGCATCTGGCCTACACTAAGAGATCAATTTCTAAATTCTTGACTCCTTCAAGAAGAAGCCATCCCCATGTGGAGCCACTGTTAGCCCCCCTATAAATTTTTGACAAGCAAAACAGGGGGCTAAGATTGTTGTTGAGTCTTCAAGGAATGCATTTCCTCTGAAAAACAGTCTCCTTGAAGCCTCCATGTGTCTTTTATCCTTTGAAAAATCCCCTTTGCTGATTCTCCTTTTAAAACCCCTACGTATGTGAAGAAGTACTTAGAGATGCTTGATAACTTTTATTTCATTCTCCAAGCCTTTGTTTTCTCTCCCCCTTTTATTCCCCCTTCTTCCCCATTTACCCCTCCTCCGACCCCCAAATCCCCTTAAGTCCTTCCCTTACTCTTTATTTCCCATTTCTCCCCTATCGTTCCCCTCCTTCACCTTAAAAATCCATTAAAAGGGGCTAAAACCCACTTTCAGGCTTCTTATTCTAAGGCCTAGCCCCTTCCCCTTAACCACTTCCCCACGCGACCGACGGGCGGGACCGAGAAACGCAAGTCCTAAGAGGCTCGATCGCAATCGGAAGATCGGCGGGGGTCCTTTTTATTTGTAATATCAAAAAGCTCCGATGCTATCGTTTTATACGTTAAGTCTGGCGATGGGTTCTGCACCGTCGATCTATCACTAGATCAACGACTGAGTGCTAATCGCAGCTCCCTCCCGATCGCAATCGGAACCCCCATTGGTGCCGCCCCGATTGAAGTCCCCTGATTGCATCTTGACCATCCGTTCTCCCCGTGATCCAACGGTCCTCCGCCAATCGCAACTCCCCTCCCGATCAATCGCAACCCTGTCTTCCAGTCCTCCAATCGCGTTCCCAGCCGTTGATTCCTCCCGCAGATTAACGGTCCAGCATTAATCGCAAGTCCTTCCGTCTCCCCTGCGATTAAATCTCCGCCGTCCGCTTCCCCGCTGCATCTTACGGCTATCGCTCAATCGCAACCCCCCTTCCGATCGCAATCGCAAGTCACATTGGAACAGCTCTGATTGCGATCCCCCGATTCAATCTCCGCCAAGATCCATTTTTCAGCCGTCAACGTCAGAGGCGCTTATTAAACACGCCCCTCCGTTGTTGTCCCCACGCGTTGATCTCCCGCCGGATCGACGGCCGGTGTGTCAGCATTCCCCTCCGTCGCAATCGCAGAGTCCACATCTCTCTACCTCACGTGCGATGCTCCCGATTTAATCATATCCCAGGTAATCCTCCAGCAAATCCGACGGCCAAACCATGACACCCCGGCTGTCTCCCGATTCAATCACGATCCACTCTCCCCGATCGGACGGCCAGCGCTCAATCGCATTCTCCCCCCCGATCGGCCGTCGCGGGGTTCTTCTCTCTGTCTTAGATTGAATCCCAGCCATCCATCCTTTCCGCGATCCTACGGCTTCACGGTTTCGCCTCACCTGCGTGCAGGTCCCACACTCCATTCATCCGTTCATTGTTTTTTATGTTTTCCTTTGTAATTCGCCCAAAGTTGGTTGTCAAGATTTTCACTGTTAACTATTTCTTCCGCCATTCTCGTTATTTCTCCATTGTTTCGCCACCATTCCTCTGCCTCCACAGCATTCCGCCACCACTGCCCGGGTTTTAAACAGGTATATTTTAAAGTGTGCAGACAGCTCATAGAGGTATTCTCAGCACCGCCAACGGATAGCAGAGATGGATCAGAATGGATTTGAGCCTGTAATTGAATATTTGAAGTGCTAATCCCGTGATCAAAGGATTAAGGCACTGATTGAAGATTAAGAGCGCACCAGCAACGCCATAACTGCGCTACCTAACAACAAGACTTTTTCCTCCAGAGGTACACCTTCCCACAACGTCCTCCATGCCTTCTCGAGCCCTGAGACAATTAAATACACTGACTGAAGCTCATTTCAGACAGTCAGGCAACATTAAAGAAGCATGGAGGGACTTGCAGTTTTCCATCCAGTTTATTTATTCCAGAAGGCTAGCACAGAGCTCCAGACAGTCGAAGGACCCCAAAGAAATATCAGAGGTCAAATTCCGGCCTGACAGAGCCTCCAAACAGTCTACAGAGTACGCTGCAGAGCCATTAAGAAGCATGGGTGTGAACACTTCTATCCTGCTGTCTTAATGAATCTCATTTAATTGTTTATCTACTTCTATTTCCTCTCTTCTCCTATAAAAGATCCCTGAGAACATAATGAAAAGGTTGTTGTTGCCTTGCTGGGCATCTACTGTTAGAGGGATTCAGTTTTACTGTTAGAACAACCTTGGTTGGAAGTTGCAGAGTAGTTTGTATGTAATAGGCTGGGAGGAGAAGTTGGGACCGTATTAGCCATTGAGCCATATTGTACATGACTGGTTTTGCATCAATTAATCAAAGCACATTTCACAGGATCCTGGTCTATTACTATTGGTGATGTTTTTCTTAACTCTGTTATTTACATTTTCATACTGTTTCATGTTCTGCTGGTAGGCATGAGAATAATGGTATAGGATTCACCCGTGTTAGGTGCCCTATGCTGTCTGCTCTCCCTACCTTTATGTTTTCTGCTTCATGTGTATCTAAGAGTAAATTCGTGGAGTTTAACCAGTGCAGTGGATGTTATTGCCTGCTGGCTGATGTATGAACTTGGGGGTTCACTTCTTAGATGTTTCTTTGTAATATTATCTCTGTTTTTCCCTTGGAGTTGCTAAAGCAGACCTGGAGTTAAATGACCTCTGGTCTGATCTATAAGCTGCCCCTTTGTCTCTTTGAGAGCTGCCTTGAGTATGTCCAAGCAGGTCTGGAGTTAAATGACCTCTGACCTGATCTATAGACAGAAAATTGGTTGCTTTCCTTATTTCACTTTCCTCCTTAATGTTCCATCCCATCATTTGCCTAAAATATCCTTTAGTGTAGATGACTTGCCCTTTGAAAGCCTTGGCTAGTGGATGCAAGTAATTTC
Organism: Pinus albicaulis; assembly: GCA_034641835.2. Lineage (NCBI taxonomy): Eukaryota > Viridiplantae > Streptophyta > Pinopsida > Pinales > Pinaceae > Pinus > Pinus albicaulis. The sequence goes on along the minus strand of CM076581.1, from coordinate 1,702,850,882 downwards.
CTTTTATGACTCCATAGCCCAATGGATGGCACGGTCTTGGCCCATTCTCCTTGCTGAAGCATCCTGCTGCCATGTTCCCTTCCCCCCATTTCTTTCTTGGCCTATGATCTCCTGACCAACCCAGCAACCCTTCAACCAAATCATTTAAAACCCATATGTGCTTCATACCTAGCCTAACGCCTCAATTCGAGCTTCAAAGATAAATCATTCTTTGTTTATTGGAGAGATCCCTCTCCGGGTCCAGGAGGGCTAGATCCTAGGGCCCCAAAGTGGTTCTGATGTTGTCTCATCTTTTGGTCTTGCCAATCTGGCCAAAACATGGGAACCCCAACATTATGTACTGTTGTGTTGATGTTATAACAAGCATATAACTATAGATCTAGTGCATGTGGATGCGAATAGAGACTTAATTAACCCTGTGCAGAATGAGGTAATCAGGGATTATAGGACCTAGCATAGCTCTACTTGCTTTACCTATCCTTTCTTAGGGTGAAAAAACCTAGTTCTAGCACCCACCCATACTACTTTGGGTGAGAATTTGACCTGTGAAAGCAAGTCACTACCAAAAGGGCCAGTAGTATAGGGGTTTGTTGGCAAACCTTGCACACCGAACCTGGGTCAGGACCCCTCGAGCCAACAAATGGTTCCATTGCCGAGACTGGAAGAATTCTGAGAGAGGAATCAGGTAATGACAAGAGAATACTGGAAGCCTGAAAGAAAAGAGATCGAAGACTAGTTCAAAAGACAGATCCATGAGTTCGCAGTAAAAGAAAATCGCAGTGAAAAGTTAACGGTGGAAAGGTGGAAAAATAGGTACATTCTTACTAAAAGCTACAAAATATTCTTTGTAACCTTTGCGATTTAACTCTAAGAGTGGCTGGCCAGACTTGTGGAATTCCAGAAGTGCTAGAAGGAAGAGAAAGTCACTCATTGGACCCCAGAGCTGCTCGAGCAGCTGGAAAAAAATAATAATACTATCACGCGTATGGTGGATCAATGGGTGGATAGTGTGCTAGGAGGATTTATGACATAATTTTCCATTGATCAGTTTGTATCTTACTCTGAGGCCAAACGGCGATTCTTCAAAGGGTTCTGGGGAAAATTTCTAAGGATGTTACTGTTGCTGATCAAGAAATTATTGTGCGAAAAGAGTACTCTATGTAGTCATACTGACTGAATGACCTCTGATCTAGACGGGAGCGCAACACACAGTGGTAAATACTATTGGACCAACCTTGACAGAGGGAGATCCACCTACAATCGGTTACAGGAACCAGGTGAGCAAGATCCCCTAGCCACATCGCCACCTAGGCCGTGCAAAGGTAAGAATTCGCCTATACTGCCACCCTCCCTAGACAGTGATATGGTTGCGTATTTGAAACTACCTACCTTCAAGGGGGTAGGAGATGAGGATATGAACAAGTTTTGGTTCATTGCAGACTCTGTATGGACTACGCAGAATGTGGCGAGTGATGCGGAAAAAAGGGCACAGCTGTCGTTGGCCTTTGAGGACAGGGCCCTGGACTGGTATATGCGGTATATTTCCCAGAATGGGAGTGCATCTATTAAAGATATCAAGGACGAATTGAAGCACCAGTTCAGGAAGCCGAAATATTATTTCCAGTTGGTAGTAGAAGTAAAGGACTTCAAACAAGGTGCGTCTAAGTCAGTATGGGAGGCTGATCAGTGACTGAAGAAAGCAATTAGGGAAGGAGGGTTCAAATATGATGATAGACAGCATACAGAGTGGTTCATCGCTATGTTGTTACCTCATCTATGCACGCCAATGAGTCATCAGACCTTTGAGTCTTAGGAGAAGGCTATGGAAGTCGCTATGAAACTGGAGGCTACCCCCAGAGAGGATACATCCGCAGGGGTACAGCAAATCCAGGAACAACTTGAGGCTATGCATATGGAGATACAAAACCTGCAAAAAGAGCGAGGAAATGACGATTGTGCAGATCTCTGGTGCATATGATGCCAGGTGTCTGGCCATACGAAGGATCATTTCCCTTTGCTAACGGATTACATGCAAGCAGGAGGACCTAGTCCGGTACGCCCAGGGGCAAGTAGGGAACCATCCTATTACGACCAGGGTCAAGTGCACCTATGCTCTGGTGTGATGATTGTCGGGTAGCAGGACTACATGATATGAACCATTGCCCTCAGCTAGGTGTGTATGTCCCGGAACTAAAGCAACAATGGTGTCGATTATGCTGATCAGTGGGACATGATGAGCAGAACTGTCGTACTTATGACTTAATGATGGATCATGGGAACTTATATAGGGTACAATCAGAACCTGTGTCACCAAGTCTTTCTGCGCACTTTGGAGGATCACTGGCTCGAGGCAAAGGAGGTCGAGGAGGAAGCGCAGGACGAGGACATGGGTAGCTAATCTGTTATAACTATGGGGAAATAAGGCACTTTTCCAGAGAATTCCCAAATCCCACAAGGCCATCATGCAAATATAGTAGGTAGTTGGACCATGAGGTAGAGGATTGCCCAATTTTAATAGCCAAGATGCAGGAAAAGCAGCCCACCCCTACGCATAACATACAAAGAGTTAAAACCAAGCTAAGAAAGGTGGATCCCTGTGTAAAAGTTAGGACACGCAGCGGGCTGGTCACCCAGGGAGAAAAAGAGGAACTTGCCTCCCGGGAAGGAGTGCCTTTCAAAGAACAAACACCACTGGCAGTCCCCACGAAGCCACCGACGCAACCTCAAATAGAGGAAGGGGTTGAGCCATTTTTAAAGGCATGTTTGAAGCTGCTACAAAATCCGCAGGCTATAGGAAAACTCCAAGCACTACTGAAAGCCTACACAGTTCGGTCCAATTTGATCCTTGAGACCAAGGATATACACAAACTATATAGCTATAAGAAGCGCACTGGAAGGGAGATATGATTGACTGTGCAAATTGGTGACTACGATATGGATCAGGTTATCTTAGATCTGGGTTCAGATGCGAATGTATTACCAAAGAAGACATGGCAACGAATGGGAGAACCTAAATTAGAATGGTCCACCATCTAGATGCGCATGGCCAATCAACAAAAAATCATCCCTCTAGGGAGGTTACCCAAATTCATGGTTGACATCGTAGGGGTAAGGGCCCTAGCTGACTTTGAAGTTATAGAAATTGTGGAAGATGCGGATCCCTACCCTGCGCTCCTTGGACTGGACTGCGTAATTGACATGGGGGGTGTCATCAATCTCAAGAAGCGTAGTATGGTGTTTGAAAGCAAAGGTACGCATGTCATAGTACCACTAGATCCAGCAGAAGATGTGCGGTATATAGAGCCAACCTATGAGGAGGAGGAATTAGATCACATTTATAAATTAACTGTGCAAGATGAAGATCGAGTTAACCCCACAGATGAAGGAATGCTCTGCTGGGAAAAGGATAGTGAATGTTTTTATAACTCTAATGAGGAGCTAGAAAATTGGCAAGGCCGATTGCATGAGGTTTCAGCACTTTGATGTCTTCAGACCGTCAGGAATTTTCATTGCATCTCTACCACGGAAAGGAACCTGCCCTGCCAGGAGGACACAGGTGATAGTCAGACAACGGTTGAACCTAAGATTCCCATGGAACGCAAGCTAGGGGCACTATCGCTAACACTGCGTGGAGCACCTACGCAAGGACCGGTATTCTTCACTCAGGAGAAGTATTGGAGAAGGGTGATCCTGCGCATAGGGACCCTAGTTGCCAGATGGACTCCGAGGTCAGTCAACCTATGTGGACACTTGCTGACATACAACACTTAAGGGTGTGATCAAGCCTTACACGGACAGGCTTGCCGGGGTACCGCTGACCTAGGCATGCATCGGGTTACGGACCTGCCTGACCCTACTTGTAATTTGAAGAATTTGCGGACACCTCAAGTAATAAATGGCACGAGACTGCGTGACGTAGCCCTCTAGTGCAAGGACGTTCCAACCAAGGGCGAAGCGCATGGTTCGAAAATACTGATGGCCAACTTGCAAACACACCTCGCTTCAACCTTCATTCAAGGTACACGAACAACATACAGGCGTCATCTGTGGTCTGACATTCCGTGGAAACGACCTCAGGTGTAATGTTCCCAACTAAGGAACAGCTACACTATTGGGAATAATCTGAGTTATTACCAATGTGGAGCTATAGAAATATGTCTTATACAAATTTTAAATCAATTATCCTTCAATAAAATATACAGCAGCAACTTTATACAGTGTTTTATAAGGCAAAAGGTGGGGAAAAGAGGTGATTTAGGCCCTAAAACGAATGTACTCAGCGATTTGTATAAAAATAATATGGGAAAGTAGTTGGATATGATATCTAGGGTTATGAGGGACTCCCATGTCGAATTTCAGCAAAATAAAGGCGTTTTTCTGTATTAAACAGTTCCTCCTTTCCTAACTAGGCTAGAAAACCCTGATTTCCCATGGCTTAAATTATGCAGAAAGTGTTGAAGCTTGTACAGCGTGATTTTCTGAATTTTTTTAACTTAAATAATGATGGAATATCAGTATGGCAAGTTCATAATATGATTCAATGGCTTTATATTAGAAAATACATATTTATACATGAAGGAAGTCCACAAAATGAAGTGTTGCAACCATGGAATGAGACAGAAAAGATGAACAACATAATTTACAGGGGGCTAAAGCATTTTTTCATTATATTTTAGATCTACAACATATCTAAAGAGAAAATCATAGATCAGAATGGGATCTATATGCAAAAAAAATCTTTTTAGTACATTCCCCTTGGGGATCTCAGCAGAAGATGAATAACAATGAATAGATCTGAGATCTACACCATAGATCTGCAATAATATTCAAAAATTTCTGAATAATATGATACACAGTAGATCAGATCTGAAATATAACATGGATTGGTTGGCCAATCCACGGATCACCACAGTGAAGGAAAGGAGTCTTTCCACCGGAGATCTCTCCTCTAAAATGCTATTAAATGTACACTGCAACTTTGCCTACAAAGAGGACGTAGTTTCCTCAAGTGACTGCACTAAAGAAGTGGAGCACACTTTTTCTTGAAGCCAAGATAAGAATCTGAAGCTCAAACTGAAGAGGCACTCTTCCAAGAGGTTAAAAGACACACTCCATGAGAAGAGACACCCAAAACAAACTAGATCTCTGCAGATCTAGAACTCCACTTGTTGCAGCCTACATAGACAGCTCACCCCAAACAGGACTACATTGTAGATGTAAGATGAGGCTTGGCCAAAATTCCAGATAGTGGATCAATGCATCACAATCTCCTCCAAGAAATCCTCAAGGTAGGAGGGAGGATTCCTAAACAGGAAACCCTCACTATTCTCTTGCTAAACAGCCCAGAGAAATAGAATTATTCTAAGGAGACTAATTTTTGAATATCTTCAACAACCTTCTCTTGAGCCTTCTCCTTCCTTTTATAAGATGAGGATGTGCAAAACCCTAAACCACCTTGAATCACTTAACCACTTTCACATGAGGTCCTCCTTCTAGAACTGCGTTGTCCCTTTAGGAGATACATTGAACCTAGACAATGATGTAGATTTGGTCCTGTTGACCCAGTCAAATATTTCATACCTATTTCACACACAAGTGGATTTTATTAAGAAAGCCATGATTTGTCTCTGTTCACATTGGGCATTGATTTATTTTTATGTTTTAGGAGTTTTTCATGTCCTCCTTTACATTTTATTCATCAATAAATAAAATTAAAGACAAAATGAAATATTCCTATTAGCTTGGGTTAATTAGGAATATTACAGTCCTCCCCTCCAAAATTGTTGCTTGTCCTCAAGCAACTGCAAGGTGAGTGCTGCAAAATCTCCTCCTTGGTGACACCAACATAAGATAATCTTCCCCCATAAGCCAAGTGCTCACCAATCCATCCATCCATGTCTTGCTCCTCCAAGGTTCTCATGAGATGCAAATAGCTCATCCCATAAGGAGACAATAGATCATATGAAACAAACATGGTTTGCCCTCATTCTCTCCCTGAAACAAGAAAACATAAAGTACATGGAGAGTAGCCATCCCATGATGGACATGCCATCCTTCCTTCTTTCCCCATACATCTCCATAGAGTTACAAGTACATTATCAAGATAGGTAATCAAAACAACGTGCTTGAAAATAAAAAATTGCACATGTGGAGGTGGGTCATAGTCCCACATGTGGAACCAATGCAAGGCATCCCCTGCTTGCATCAAATGTAGATATGGTAAGTGGTTTTTACACCACTTACTTGCTTCCCACACCATATCACCATGGCTGAAAGTGTGATATATGTTTGGTGCTTTGGGGAAGCACCCATCATTTTGCAAAATCTCCCTTTTCCTCTCAAGGGAGTGGCCTATTTTAGAAATTTTTGGGGCCCAATATTAGCCAAGAGGCTCACATGATATAACACTCCTCCTTGGAGTCATGGCCTACAAAAACATGGTGTAAGATTACATGAAATCAGAATATAAAACATATGTAACATGAACATGTTTTCACCAACAATCCTCCTCCCATCAATGGAGTGGTGCATGGATCTATTCTCTTCCTCAAAAGAAGAAAGAGTGAGCTGATTTGACTCTTCCTTTTTTACCCCTTCCATGCCAAAGGTATCATGTGGAAAGTTTCCCTTCCCATGCTGCTTCAAATCATAGCATAATAAGTGGCCACCCCACCACCTACTTGCTGCAATAAGCTTCTTCAAAGCTTGAAAATAGTGGAGGATAATAGGTGTTGGCTAAATATGATTCAAACAACACATGTCAAGCTCCAAATTCTCCCATGTGAGAGACTTCTCTTTGTGACAAAAATTCAATACATGGCCCTTTGTAAAAAGAAACAAGATATACATTGCAATAGCGATGTAGTGTTTTATCTTCTCCTTGAAATACAAATGAATTTGGGATATTGCATTCCCAATGGATACATTCACCCATTGTACCTTTCCTCCTCTCATGTTTACAAAAACTATTGGAGCATCATTAACATCATGATATAAACACGCTCCCTTATGCCATCCCATGAGAAGGTTACATCTTCTCCCAACCCAAAGTACATACATGACTATGATATTCATCCTAAATAGAAATACATGTACATGCATCATGGATACAAGTAGATGTATGGACATGGAATTCATCATGGAGTGTCCATACTCTCTTCTCATCAATCAAAACAAACATGCCTTCTTCTTATGCATTATTTTCTTGAAATACAAGGCATGAGACAGGAAATTCAAAAACCTTAAGTGGTACCCAAACTCACCCAATAGGAACTAGCGCAGGTGATCTCCTCCCTGCTTCAAATCTAGATATGGTAAGTGGTTTGCATGCCACTTACTTGCTGCCTTTATCATTTCACCATGGCTGAAAGTGAAATGTATATTTGGTGCCTTAGGGAAGTACCCATCATGTTGTAACACCTCCCTTAGCCCATCAAGGGAGTGGCCATATTTGAAAATAATCTTGGCCCATAGTTGGCCATGAAGCTTGTAAGGTAAAACACTCCCTTTGGGAGTTATGGCCTGCAAATGTAAAGTAAGAGAATACATGCAATCAAGAAATAAGATGTGATTTACATAAGCATGCTTCTTACCCAAAGTCTCCAATGTTGCGTTGGCTTCCCTCTTAGAAGGAGATGACATTGATGCACAAGGTTGAGGGAACACTTTGCTCTTCTACTCATCATGGGAACTCCTTGGTGGAATTCCTTCGGGTAAGGAGACATCAAGGCATAGATCATGGAAGGATGTATGGACTGATGTGTCCTTGCTTTGCTTAAATAGATCACCTTGCCTTCTTTTTGCATTATTGTGCTGAAATAAAGAGGGACAAATGTTTCTTACCATGTGAAGCTTGCCCTCCTCTTTTCCTTCTGTAATCTTCGGGATCTCATCCTTTGATAGTGATGACACATGTTTCCCATGGATGGTGCCATAATCTTCACATAATTATACCTACTCAATGATATATGACTAAATACATGAGTGGAGAAGACCCTCCATGCTTCCACTGCGCAATCCAATTACCTTCCTAGGTGTTTCAACTTCCTTCAATGGATAGGAATGAGGCTGGCCCTCTTCCCCATCTCCTCTTTGTGTTCTCAAGGTTTTACACCTTCTGCATTCCAAGGGCTATTTGAAATGCAATCCCTTTGAGATCTTCAAGAAAAGACCTCTCATCTATGTCCTTCCAAAACCATTGAGGTTCTGGATCTCCTGCAGGTAGACGTTTCTCTTTGAGTTGGGGAGTGCTCATTGAGAAAGAGGCATCTAGAAAGGAGAAAAGGTTTCTCACTTCAAGATGTCTACCATTCATCATTTCTTCCTCCATTGCTTCATGAATGAAGCTGCAATTTGAATGTCCCCATGAGTAATGGTGCCTCCTTTCTTCCTTACTGCTCTTGCACAGCGCAGTGCAACTTTGTTGCTCTAAATCAGCATCATACAGAAATGTAGATCTCTTCATACAATGTGCAGAAATGACAACAGATGAATTTTTAATCACACCTTAGTGGGATGTAGAATAAAGAGCTTCTTTTGAAACTATGTATTCTTCCTCCATTACTGAAGGCTGCTCTTCCAAGGTTGTGCCAACGCTGATACAAGTCTCCGCCCTTTCAATCTCCTTGATATCTTCTTCAATACCCTTCATGGTTTGGAAAAGGAGCAGGGAGATCTCCTCTTCTGTCATTCTTCCAAGTGGTGGAGCCATGCTCTTGTTTTTTCTGTAAAATTCATCTTCTTTTTTAGCGTAGGAAGTGCATGGGTCTTCCTCTCCTTAATGAAACCTTATGTAGGTCTCACTACAACTTTCTTCTCCTTGAAATGCTCTAGGAGTTTCATCTTCTTCTTATTTCTCCTTGGTCTATCTACCCTCTTTGAAGAGGCTCTTCATGGATCTGGAATATGATGAGGTAATGCTCATATTTTTCATCATTATGACCTTGCTCTCCAGCACTTTGGCTTGAAGCCACAAGATGAGCCAAAGATCTTGCTCTGATACCACTGTAATGTTCCCAACTAAGGAACAGCTACACTATTGGGAATAATATGAGTTATTACAAATGTGGAGCTATAGAAACATGTCTTATATAGATGTTAAATTAGTTATTCTTCAATAAAATATACAGCAGCAACTTTATACAGTGTTTTATAAGGCAAAAGGTGGGAAAAAGAGGTGATTTAGGCCCTAAAACGAATGTATTCAGAGATTTGAATAAAAATAAGTTGGGAAAGTGGTTGGATATGATATCTAGGGTTATGAGATACTACCATGTATAATTTCAATAAAAACAAAGGTGTTTTGCTATATTAAATAGTTCCTCCTTTCCTAACTAGGCTAGAAAACCCTAATTTCCCATGGCTTAAATTATGCAGAAAGTGTTGAAGCTTCTACAGCATGATTTTATGAAGGGTTTAACTGAAATAATGATGGAATATCAGTATGAAAAGTTCATAATATGATTCAATGGCTTTATATTAGAAAATACAAATTTATACATGAAGGAAGGCCACAAAATGAAGTGCTGCAACCATGGAATGAGACAGAAAAGTTGAACAACATACTTTACAAGGGGCTGAAGTAGTGTTTCATTATATTTTAGATATACAACAGATCTGAAGAGAAAATCACATATCAAAATGGGATCTATATGCAAAAAAGAGCTTTTTAGTACATTCCCCTTGGGGATCTCAGCAAAAGATGAATAACAATGAATAAAGCTGAGATCTACACCATAGATCTGCAGTAATCTTCAGAAATTTCTGAATAATATGATACACAACATATCAGATCTGAAATAGAGCATGGATTGGTTGGCCAATCCACAAATCACCACAGTGAAGGAAAGGAGTCCTTCCACCGGAGATCTCTCCTCCAAACTGCTATCAAATGTACACTGCAACTTTGCCTGCAAAGAGGACGCAATTTCCTCAAGTGACTACGCTGAAGAAGTGGAGTACACTTTGGCCTTATGCCAAGATAAGAATCTGAAGCTCAAACTGAAGAGGCACTCTTCCAAGAGGTTAAAAGACACACTCCATGAAAAGAGACACCCAAAAAAAACTAGATCTCTACAGATCTAGAACTCCACTTGCTGCAGCCTACATAGAAAACTCACCCCAAATAGGACTGCGTTGTAGATGTAATATGAGGCTTGGCCAAAATTCCAGATAGTGGATCAATGTAGCACAATCTCCTCCAAGAAATCCTCAAGGTAGGAGGGAGGATTCCTAAATAGGAAAACCTCACTATTCTCTTGCTAAACAGCCCAGAGAAATAGAATTAGTCTAAGGATAATAATTTTTGAATATCTTCAACAACCTTCTCTTGAGCCTTCTCCTTCCTTTTGTAAGATGAGGATGTGCAAAACCCTAAACCACCTTGAATCACTTAACACCTTTCACATGAGGTCCTCCTTCTAGAACTGCATTGTCCCTTTAGGAGATACATTGAACCTAGACAACGCTGTAGATTTGGTCCTGTTGACCCAGTCAAATAGCTCAAACTTGTTTCACACACAAGAGGCTTTTATTAAGAAAGCCCTGATTTGTTTCTGTTCAAATTGGGCATTGATTTATTTTTATGTTTTAGGATTTTTTCATGTCCTCCTTTACATTTTATTCATCAATAAATAAAATTAAAGACAGAATGAAATATTCCTATTAGCTTGGGATAATTAGGAATATTACATCAAGCACATAGGACGACCATCAGCACATCCCAATTTAATAAAAAAGGTACCTTACAAGTACACACAATCAGCGGCAGATCATTAATGTAGCCAATTATGGTAAGATTGATCTACCTAATTGATGGTCAATCTCACGAATGGGCTACTCCACCATTAAATAGCTTCAGACGGTGTGTGGATGGCTGGATAATTACACACCAGGCTATTTATTCACCCTACAACATGCTCCTGCTATCTGTGTACTGGTTTTTTGCACTCAATAACATTCTCTGGGTTGCCTGCTTTCGTGTTGCTAGGATGGGCCCAACTAGAGACCCTGGGAATGCTGAGTGCAGCCACAGGGGTGAGCACTGGCTCCCAACAGAAAGGATTGTCCACGAACCATGCATAGACGGAACGCTGCGATATAGGGACATGTTGCAGCTTCTCCGCAACTCCAGAATACTGCCAAGTAGAAGCAATGTGTGTTCACTCCCTCACATTTCCCTAGTCAACACCCCCGATCCAACTACTGGGGACATCCAACTAGATTTAGCGTAGCTATCTCGCATAGAGCTACAAGGATTGTACACCAGAGTGTTGCGCGAAGTTCACCACCATGACCGAGCCACGCAATAGCAGTATGACATACCTCCTGAAGTACAGGACCAGTGGATCGCAGTGGTCACAGATGCAACATGTATTATCCAAGAGTAGCTAACACAGGGTGCACAATTGGTCGAAACAACTACACAATTATGGACGACAATGCAGTGCCATTCCACACTTCAGCATATCCAGAAGGAATTACAGCAAGCAGAAGCTGCCCTGGACCAAGTCAGAGCCTCCTCACCCTCCACTGTCTCCTCGCAGAATCTAGCCAGCTTGGACAAGATTGAGAACCTTCGCCACAACAAGCATGTCATTCGAAAATGGTTGAAACCATGGGCCGATACCGCACTCCAACTCGCTGAAGACACTTAGTCTGCCATTGCGCGCCTCCACCAGCTATTAGAATGGGTTATCGCGGCTCCAGATGGCCCTGCCTCCCTGACACTGGTCAACATTGCACAATGAGTTACGGCCCAAAGTAAGGAAGTGCTCCCACCGCTCCTCCGCACTCTGGCTACCTTGCGCGTGCAAATCAAAGCCACGCCACTGCAGTGACTCGGGATGAGTCACAAGATTGTGTTGGGGGACTGTTGGAACGGGGTCTTCTAAAAATCTATGAAACTGGTCCATTTTGAATATTTTTTAATATATTTAGCCTCGCGGAGGGGTTTTGGGGTGGGTCAAAGCCCCGAATGCATTATAATGGGTCAAAGGGTAAACTAGGGGTCCGAAAACCATGGGTTGTGGACCATAGGAAAGTCGAGGCTAGATTGTTATAAATAGAGATGCTTTATGTATTTTAAAGGATAAGAAATGAGGAGCTATTGATGTGAATTGTGATTTAAGCTATCTGTTTTGGTTTTGGGGAACGGACTCCTGCTGGCTGTGTGCGGACCCTACTGCTGTGTGCGCAAGTTGGGAAGGGAATTGTAAGGAAGAATTGATGAATGAATGAATGTGAAATATTGTTAGAGAACTGAATCTGTGAGTACTGTTATGTGAATTACTGAGAATTGTTATATTGTGCATTTTCTTTCCTTAAGCTGTGAAAGATCTCTATACTGCGTTCTTGGATCTAGATCTATTATGTTCTGTTTATGTATTTTTGTGTTGATGTTATAGCAAGCATATAAATATAGATCTAGTGCACATTGATGTGAATAGAGACTTAATTAACCCTACGCAGAACGAGGTAATCAGGGATTATAGGACCTAGCACAGTTATGCTTGCTTTACCTATCCTTTCTCAGGGTGCTGAAACCTGGTTCTAGCACCCACCCATACTACTTTGGGTGAGACTTTGATGTATGAAAGTAGGTCACTGCCGAAAGGGCTAGTATTATAGCGGTTTGTTGGCAAACCTTGCACACCGAACCTGGGTCAGGACCCCTCGAGCCAACACTAGCATTGCACGCTGCACCCTCAGCCCTTGGCAATGAGCCCTCAACACTAGCATTGTGCACTTGGATAGAGAGGGTTTCCAAGTGATCCAACCATCCAAATCACTCCAAACTTCCTCCAAATATTTTCTAAGGTCATCCAAGCTCTTTGAAGGGGTAATCACATCACATGAACCCTATTTTTATGCCATTTGATCTCATTTAACCAATGGAAATGAAACCTTAAGAAAAACCATAAGCTTTGGCTAGAGATCATTGTTTCACGCTTATTTCATCCTTCTTGAAGAGTATCAGTTTTAGACAAGGGTAAATACAATGCTTGAAGTATGATATTCATATTTCTTTTCACAACATCCATTACCTTCATTTTCACTCATTCCATTCACTTGCAAAACTACCATTTCATACCCTCCCTTCATCTCATTTCACATCAGCCCTAGGGTTTTCAAAATAGAGTATACAAAGTCTGAGAGTGAAGACAGTGGTGTTGAGGCACAAATTCCAAAGAGACATGATCATGAGGGAGAAGATGGTGGTGTTGAGGCACAAAGGCGAAGAAGAAATGATCACAAAAGAGGAAATGTTGTCTAGGATTGATAGAACTGGACTAGTTGGTCAGCCAGTGAAAATTTTAGCTTCAAGATCCCCTCTAGCCTTCAGAGATAGCTCAAGGCATGGTTTACCTCAGGAAAATGACATGGAAGAAGACCTTCATCATGAGCAAGAGATATAGTTTGACTTGGTGGACTTGGATGACCTAGATGACCATGACAACTGAAAAATGATCATTCAAGAGAGAGATGCCAAGATCAGGCAGCTGAAGAACAAATTGAAGGAAACCCCAGCCAAGAAAAAGTAGAAGGGGGAGTAATAAACTCTTGCTAAGGCATCTCGCCATGCCTCCCAACCTTTATCACCAAAGCAAATTCCAATTTTGGGCACACTTAGTGCAAATTTTGATTTTTGACAATTGGCTAGCAGAAAAGAGGGCCAAACACGCAGCGCCACTGGCGTTGTGCTATTTTTTAGGGAACTTAAATGATAAATGGCTCACATATTCATGATCCTCATGGAAATTCATCATCCAAAAAATATTTCAGGTCATTTGGAGCAATACTGGTCCCTGGAAAGGGAAAGGGCCAAAAACCATAAAAAAACACCTTTCTGCCCTCTTTTTAGCACTGGCGCTGCGCCCTGAGAAATATTAGGAGAATGGATTTTTGGCTAGGAAAATGGGCACCAATATAGAAACTAAAGGCATATTTGGAAACTAGACAAGACAGGTGTTCCAATGAGCTATCATGGAGCTCATTTGGACACCGGGAAGTCCTCCAAAAGTCAGTTGCAAAACATGCAAGTTTCCATTCTTGGTGCTGCGCGTTTGCCAGTGGCGCTGCGCCCTTAGCCAGCGACACTGCACCCTCAGCCAGTGGTGCTGCGCCCTTGCCAAAAAGTCAAAAAATGACACAAGAAGTTATTGAAAAATATATTTTGAAGGTTTTAAGGACAAATATCTCTAAAGTTAGCTGAGGAGTTATGTTTGAAGTTATTTTTGTCATGAATGAGTTTGGATATTTTTTCCTTGAGCCTTGCATGGTCTCAAAGGTCAAAGTGCCTTAAATGTGTAATAAATGACATTTTTTAAACCCTATCTAGGGTTTACCTCCTCACTTGGTAGTTAAATACTGCATTTAAGCTTCATTATGTTGGTGGTTGATTGTTGAGATGAAAATCACATAGACTTGGAGTGATAAAGGGTTTTTGGCTTTGGAGCTTTGTAATATGTTTTTGGACTGAATATTAATGGAGCTAAAAAATTTACTGGATTCATGAAATTTGTCAATGGTGATGTTATTCCTATATTACACTTGTTTCCTTATGTTTTCATATTGTTCATTAATTTCTCTTATGACATAACAGAAAGCTTAGCTTAGGACATGTTGTTGGAGACACCTTAAGTTTGTCTGATTTTTTTCATTTAAATGTTTTCCTCCAGTAGGTTTGATTAGAGAATCTAGTTTGTTGTCTTGAAATTTCCCTAGTATAGTTTAGCCAAAGAAATCTATGGCTTGCCCTGTCCTTTGGTTGTTCTTGAACTGTTGTTTTAAAGGCATTCTTTGAAGTTTGATTAAAGAATTCTTAAATGCTCTTTAGTTTCACTGAATTGTTATCTTAGAGAATTAGAGAATTCTTAACTGCTCTCTATGATTATTGGATTGTTGTCTTGAAGTTTATTTAATAGGGTTTGGTCAAGAGGTTTATGGTGTGACCTGCACTTTGGTTCTTCCTCAAGCATAGTAATCTTAAAGGCTCTTCTTGTTCTAGTATGTTAAAGGATTCTTAATTGCCCTTTAAGCCTACTAAATTCAAAATTTAATGTTCATTTCATATCCACCTAAGCTATTAAGATCCATTTGGCTTTGTTAACTAGCCCTATGAAACACCCTTGATTCATTGTTTTACTTTTCAAGCCTTTCACAGACTCCATAGCCCAATGGTTTGAATTTATCTTACTCTATATGTTCTTCTTGACAACCTACCCAACCAAACAAAACAAAACAAACAAACCCTATCATTATAACTAGCCTAAAATCAGCATCCTAAATCAAACAAGTTATATCTTTTATACAAACATAGAGAGAGCCCTCTCTGAGTCTAGGAAGGCTAGGTCCTAAGAGTCCAAATTTGGTTTGATTTTACCCTTGTCTATTTGGTCTTTACATTCTGAAAAATTACAGGGACCTAACATAATGACGACTCCACTAGGGAACACTATTGAAAATATTAGTGTTATATAAATAATTCAGAAAACCCAAAAAATATCTCAAGATTGGTATCCATTTGTTGATGGTGGACAACAAACAAATCTTCAAAACAATTAGCATCATCCACCTAATGACTCCATTGGTTTTTAGTAGGCCTGCTGACTCCACTCGTTTTCCATAGACTCCATTGGGAAACTTATTTTTTCATTAAATATCAAAAGAGCCCAGTAAAGAATATTTTATGGATTCAATATTTCTTTAGCGATTAGGTTGTGTTTCAAAACTATTATAAACTCTCAACCTTTTCTGATATATTGGGTCTCAAGACTGACATCTAGAAAAATCTGCATCAGATCCCATCCTGACCCAAACCCTCTGGCAAACAGTTGACAATCCTGAAAGCATCCTTAGGAAGTCTCCTAGATCTAAAAACTCAACTATTAGCAGACCTATCCACAAAGCAATTTCCCTGCCTGAAAACCTTAAAAAATTGCAAAAATATTTGGTTGTTGATGGTGGACAACAACCAACCACAAGAAATTTGAAAATCATCCACCTGGTGACTCCAAATTCAGATCAGTTCTATACAAAGAATCCACTAGAGGAAGCACCTGAAAAAATGACTAGTCATCCTATGAAGAGAGAGTATTCAAGCCCCAATTGGATTCAAGAAATTATTGTTTTTATCTATAACTATGTTCTATCCTACTTTAAGCCTGATCAAAAACACACTGATGAGGTCTACGTTGATCATTGGAAAGATATCAAGCCTCAAAAATCTAAGCCTCAAATTGCGGACCATGAACATACTTATACACCTGTGCCTACCCCAGATACACCTGTGGAAGACCTAGTGAAACATGAGCCTCATGCTACCTTTCCTTCTCTTTCTGAAGCCTAAAACAATCATAAATCTCCTTTTTCACTACCTATACCCACAAATATCCTAGACAGATACAAGCCTCTATTTTTACCTTCTATCCTTCAGGCCCTCCCTGCAAATCTTACAAATAATCTACCTAGATTTGATGGAGAAAATACAAATATCATTGTTGAAAAACAAATTCAAAGTATGGAGGATCTTCTTGACCTGTTTGAGGTAGGAAAAGATGATGTGTGTATTAGAATGTTTGACCTATCATTGCAAGGAAAAGTTAAAAGTTGGTTTAGGGATCTTCCGGCTGCAAGCATTAGCTTTTCATCAATTCACTCAATTTTTCCTAGATAGGTGGGTAGTCATGGGAAATGTTTTTCTCATCATAGAGGAATACGACCATTTAAAAAGACAAACAGGGGAGACAGTACGAGACTTTTCAGCCAAGTTCAATAAAGTATACCATGCAATACCTGCTAAGATAAAGCCACCCCCAGGATGGGCTCTCTTGCACTACGCAGATGTCTTTGACCCAGAGATGGCATTCTAGATAAGAGAAAGAGACCCTTCAACACAGGAGGAAATGCAAAGGATGGAATTTGATGTGGAAGCCAACATGCTGAACAGGGAGGAAAAGCTAAGAGCAATAAATAAGGACAAAATAAATCAAGAAAAACTGATATCTTCAGAGATAAAGCTAGAGATGTTGACAGACACAACAAAAAAAATGATGCATATGATTGGCAGGAAAGAGGAAGAGTACAAGGTTGAGGTTGAAGCTAATTATTCAAAATATCTGGTACTATTTTCTTGGGAAGATCAAACTCATTCATTACAATGCAAAAATAACAATCAAAATATGCATGCTGAGCAAGATTGCAAGGAAGAAGATGCAGAAAGTTGTGAAGTAAGTACTAGATGCCTTCCTACATCTTGTGCTTCGCTATTAAGAGAGCATTACAAGCAAGTTGCAAATAGAAACAAGGAGTAATGCTCTAAAGAATCGGTCAGGGAAGAAATGGATGATACAAACCCTTTTTCAAATCCAAAAGTTCTCCCCTTAAGTCATCTTGGTGTGGCTGCTGGGATTACAGAACCATAAATGGAGGATGAGGCAACACCTTTTGAGTCTCTACCCTTGTGCTTCGATTCATTTCAGGTTGCTAAAGAAGAAGCTATTGCCCATAAACACTCTCCTTTTAATCCCAACTACCGTAGATCAGAAAATAAACTTATAGGTCAACATATGGTGAAGCAATCTGCTAATATAGTGTGCATATTGGATGACATTCCTTCTATGAATAAGCTACCTAGATATGATCAATATGAAGATGATTATGTTCTCCAGACTCAAGCTAACACTACAAAAAAATCAGTAACTAGTTTGTGGGACAAAGGCAATCATTTTTAGCAGCTCAAATATAGTAATCAGCAAATACAAATTAGCTATGAGAGCAAAGAAGAAAGTGCAGAAAGTTTGGAAAAAAGGGAAGGATATTTACCTCTTTGTTGTGCTTCATTTCAGTTCATCAAAGACAACCTTAATACAATCAGAAATCAGCAGTCTTCGGGTATTGTTATTAACAACAAAGAAGACATTCAGCCTCATTATCGGTCTTCACAAGAAAAATAAAACAATTATTTTCCAATACAAAGAAAACAAGGACTGCCTCCTCCTTTATCTAAAGAAGAGTCAATCAGATTCTGAACATGCAGCCAGCCTCTGAAATTTTATATAAAGAGATTATTTCTATCTGTTCTACTGCTGATTTATGTATTGTAGCCTTGCCTCATGAAGAAACAATAGAATAGATTGATACTGGGGTTGTACTACCTTCTCAAGGAGACTTATTACCAAAAAGTGCTCCTTCTCATCAAAATGATGTCTTTCAGACAGAAATATACCCACTCAATCAGAGCATATCAGGTTTGCTATAGGACAACCATGCAATATATTATGAGGCTACCAAGACAGATGATCATGAAGAGGGGGAAGAGATTATTTCTCAAAAGAATCCCAAGCTTAACAAGCTGGATCAAGAAATGGTCCTGGATACAACTGATTATTCAAATCCTCAGATCCAGGTATTATTTCAAGATCCCTTTTTTGTTTTCTTAGAGGCATCGAAAGAAGGAACATGTTATGCCAGGAATGGTTTGTTGCAGAGAATAAAGAAGATCTTGAGCACTGCTGTTTAAAAGCAGATGAGATGGGAGTGGCCTTTTTCACCTTTTCAGCATACCTAAAAGGCTAAATAAAAATCAATCATGTGGTTATTTACTTGATTGGTTGTATTGGAAAAGAGAGTTCGCCTAATGTAGATATCAGATACAAGTTAGATTGGGATAGATATGTATGCAAATAAGCTCAGATTGTTTTGACAAAAAGGAAAAAAATAACAAAAAGAGAAAAGAGGGCAGATAAAAGAAAAGGTAAAGCCCCATACCAAAAAAGAATGTTTCTAAAAGTGTGCAAGTTCAAATGCCACTGCTTTTTGACAAAAAGGTCTTGTTCAATCATACAGCTTAATGATTGAACATGTTTTAAATTTCTGTTGATAATTTAAAAAATGAATATTTTCCAAACCATTCAAACTTGGCTCATCAGTAGACTAGGTTAAGAAAAAGATACTAGTTCCCAAAGGTTAAATCTGAACCAAAGAGAAAAGAGAGGAATGAGTGACAGATTTCAAATTATAGCCCTTAGTTTTTCTAGTTTTACTTTGTACAAAAATAAAATCTATGTGCAGCTTGTCCAAAATGCCACAACTCATGACAAATCAAACACTCAACCTTGATTTGGTCATGTTTTAAATTTTATGTTGATAGATTAGAGAATGAAATTCTATCGAACTGTTTAACCTTGACAGATAAGTATATCAGGTAGAGAATAAAAAGGCTCATCAATCTAATCTAAGCTCTTGGAAGTAATAAGGGTAGACATAGATAGTTTTTATGCTTTCAAAAGAAAAGATGATGTTCAGGGTTTGCCAATCCAAATGCACCCAAATGAAGAGAAAATTTTAGGAAAATTATGATGGGTAGGTAGAATTGATATTGAAACAATCATGTTAGTTATATTGTAAGATCACATCTGCAAAGAATAGGGGTAAATCAGCAAGCATGTGAGGCATCTCATCTGCAAAATCAGAGATCTGAGGTTCTTGACACCTCCTGAAAGGAGCTGCACTCCCTAAGTGGAGCCACTGTTAGTCATCGGTATTTTTCATTATCTTTAGATGAATATAAGATGTTTATATATTTTTGAAAACAGTATTCCTTGAATATCTTGAGTTTCATAATTCTCACTGCCTTCATTATCCTTATAAGAAACTTTTTCACTTTTATTCAGTTGGTCTTCCCAAAGTCACCATGTTTCTCCTAAAAACTCCATGTTTCGCTTTTACCTATCATTTTCAGCCTCCTTCCCTATCTATAGCCTCATTGCCTCATTTTTCCCCTGACAATAAACTCCATCCTCCCTCTAGGGTTTCCTATAGTTAACTCATTCCCATGTTCCCAAGGTTCCTCAAGCATTAATGGTCTCAAAACTATCTATGTAGGCTCTTTAGATAAATCAAGTACATTGGATTTTGGATCTTCAATACAACACTTTTGACAATGCTCTGTTTT
Source organism: Pinus albicaulis (assembly GCA_034641835.2). NCBI lineage: Eukaryota > Viridiplantae > Streptophyta > Pinopsida > Pinales > Pinaceae > Pinus > Pinus albicaulis. Next base: position 1,702,830,928 of record CM076581.1, on the reverse strand, counting down.
TACTTGACAATCTCCAAGCCAAATTTCAATCAAGATCAGGTCAAAGAACCCTCCCACTAGGTCATTAGGGTTTTTACATGTTTTAAGGTCATCGTTGGATGTTTCAGGTGTTGGGCCGTGAATACGACCACTTTTTAACACTGATTTCATCCATTTTTACTCTTCTTTATCATATCATTTATTATAATTTATTATATAAATCCATTTTATAATGATTTATGCTCTTATGGATGAATATTATTTCTTCTCCTTTATCTTTAATAAATTGATGATTATTATGCATAATTTTATCAATGATGGTTTATTAATATATTTTGTAATATCACTCACCATTTTAGCCTCCAAGATATTTGCTAGATTGAAGATTTGATCTCCAAATCATCATGAAATATTCCAACTCAGAAATTTGCTGGAATAAGAAGTGACAGTTTTACAGTTGAGATTTTGGGCAAATGAAGAAGAATATGGAAAATCCGAAACATGGGTTTTGTCTAGAACGGGCCCAATTAACTTTACTGGAAAATGGTTTGCCCAAATTCGGTCTGTATTGAGAGAAACGCAAGGTTATTTTAGCACAATTTTGTCATATTTGTTGTTGCGGCCGTCCTCCAAATCTCAGCTGCAAAGCCAAATTCGCCTTGCTCTTGTTGAAAGATTGTTGGAAATGTATTTTCTGGTTGATCAAGTTGTTGGGAACAATCCAATATTTTTATGGGAGATCATATTTGCTATTTAATTTCTCCTCCTTCTGATTATAAAAGGAAAACATGTATTGTGTATTGGAGAACAATAGATGATTATTGAATTCCCTTTGTAACACTGTAATTCCTTGACTCTTGTGAGCAAAAAGAAACTGATGTAAAAGCTATTCATGTTTGATTAATACAAAGAGACGTTCTCATTCTATTTCTCAATTTTTGCAGTAGCCCAGCGGTGCTTTCACCGGCGGTTGAGGGCCCGGCCCTGGTGGAGCGATCCACTGTTTGTATTTCTATCCTTTAATTATTGTTGTGTGATAATCGTGTTTGGTTTCATTATGATTGCAGAGTTAATTATTGTTGAATTTCTTATTGGTATTGTTGTTTTATATTAACGAATCGCGTTGCTGTTTCTTTATGATTTAACAAGAATCTCAACACTATATAATTTATCTTGTTAATACCTTAACGGAGCTTCACTGTTCTATTTCCATTATGATTTCATTCCACTTGCTGTTCTGTTTGATTGATATTCATTACATATTGTTGTTCAATAGGATTGGTTATTCGATTCCTTTAATTTCAGTTTGTTGTCCATTTACATTGCTGTTCATTTCAATTGATTAATTGCAAAGAGTTTGGTTTTGAGAGCTTTCCTAGTTTCCTTTCATTGGCAGCTTTTAGTTCAATTTCTCTTTCCTTTTAATTTCTTTCAAGCAGGACTGTCAACTGTAGAGAACATTGGTTATTGATTCCTTGTTCCCAGATTGATGGTCTTGTTCCAGTTTGATTTCAATTGCATCAATCTCTAGAAGATTGAGTTTTCTTTCATTTCAATTGTTTTAAGATCACCAACTGTAGAGGACAGAGGTTATTGCTCCCAAGTTCCCAGATTGGTTATCTTGCATCGATTTCTAAGGGAAGGAGTTATTGCTACTGTATCCCTGATCGATGTTTTGCAGTTTGATTTAATTCAAGTTTCGGAGCATTTCCATTTGTAATTAGGTTCCTTTACAAGCATTTGTTTATTCTTGTATTTAGAATTTTGTACTACATCTTCACAGCATCACTCTTAGATAATTGCAGCCTCAGACAGAGTACACTCTTGAAATAAAAATTCGTTCCCGGATTGATAATTAATGTGAGATAAATAAGCGTTAAAAAGACACCTTTTATACCTCGACATTTTGGCGCCATTGCCAAGGAGAGTGTATGCCATTTAAAAGGAGTGATGCACATTTGACCTTTTTTCTTCTTGGGAATAATTGGGTTTTAAAGATGAAAGGTAAGAACCTGAGCACCGAACAAGGAACATACTTTCTCACTGCCCGCTGCACAGTAGAATTAGGTAATTTTTTTTCTTTAGGTAGGAATGAAGGCTTGTTGTTTTAAATGACTAGAAAATCTAAACAAGACAAAATTCCTCCCAAACTTAAAAAACCTAAGGGACCGGTGACCCTTGGGAGAATGACCTTTATTGATAAAATTCTTAAGAAAACTGAATCTCAGCCATCAGTAGGACCTACGAAAGTTATTTCTAGAAAACCTACTAGTTCCCTTCGAGCCACAGAGTCATCATATGTAGCCTTTGCTGAGGTACATATCCAAACAAAAGAGACTGAGCAAGATTCCCAAGAAATTGAGAATTCTTGCCCAATTTTTTTACAAGAAGGGAAGTTAGCCTCTCATACCCTACTATTTATCAACATGCATTTTTTGGTATGTACATACTAGAGGCCTTATTTTGGAAATGGATCCACTGGAAATACTTTTATATATAATCATATTCGATTTTCAAAGAAGAGTAGATTAGTGGAGAAAATAAAAAAAATAAGGAAATAAACACATTTTTTTATTATTATTTTTTTTGTAAAAATAGTTGTTTCTTTGTTGCAACACGCTGTGGAAATCAACATTGATAATAAATATTCTAATTTATTTGTGTATTTTGATGAATTTTATTGCAAATAACAATTCTATAAACACTCATATTCATTTTTATCATCAATATGGAAAATTTGCTTGAATATCATTTTTTTGGCTTGCGAGCTTGATGAAATTTCTGAAAACACAGTTGGGACAGTCATGTTTTTGGGGGAAAAAAGTAAATATTTTTAAAACCTGTTTATATCCTAATTAGCCCTTAATTTCTACTTTCCAACCCAATTTGAATCACTCAATTTGGATTTGAAACGAAAAATTTAGAACCAAAACATTAATAGGGTGTCTAGTAGGCAGCTCAACAACAGAGTTGGGACAGTCAGTTTTTGGAGGCCTAAATGATTATATTTTTAAAACATTTTTCTAGGGTAGATTCATATATGAATTTATCTTACAACACAATTTGAATCACTTGATTTCGATATCATATGAGGAATTTATGACCAAAATACTAACTGCCTATCATAAATCAGCACTCTTGAAACTCTGTTTTCTCGGTTGTTCACTAGTGTATTTGACCCATCAATTCTTCTTGTATTCAAAACCTATTTCTATTGAATATCAATAAGTGAATCTAATTTAATCTCCAATTTGAATCGGTTCAATCCACTATCAAACGAAAAATTTATGCTTGAAATATCAATTGCTGGTCTGAGCTGGAAAATAAAAAATGACTCTATTATGCAAGTTGTTCTAAGAAAATTTAACATATCATTACATGAAATTTTTAAAACCTATTTCTATTGGAGATAAACCTTTGAATTAGCTCTCATTTGGTTTTGGAATCACTCAAATCAGAAGAAAAACAAAGAAGGTATGATTAAAACACTGTTGGTTAGTATAGTCGACCACTGCTCTCCCGCAGGTGACAAATAAAATTTGTTTTATTTTTCCGTGGATTTGTTCTACAGAGTAACTACTTGCTAATTTTTTGCATAATTCTTGGATTAAGGGAGCCCATACACCTATCTTCCTCCATAATTTAATGTTTTATGGCAGGTAGACACTCGTTTTTTTGCAGGTCTTAGAATAATAAAGAAGGTCAATTTATGGACGATTGATTCTTGAAAGAAATTTTAGTAAAACAAGGGAATTTCATCCAGTTCATTACGTAACAGATTCATAACAAGAAGAAATGGAGAATTGGTTTCCATTTGAAGATTCATGTCACTACTGCCAAACATTTTTCAAAAGATCATTTTTTTCCATTAATAGATTTGATATTCTCTTAGAAATAACATCATAGCTGTTGTAACTTAATAAAGTGTTGTTTATTTTCTAATTTCTTTTATGTTTTTGTGTTTCAGGTGTTAATATCTTCAAATTATAATTTCCGTTCCAGTGGCAATTAAACAATAAGGACCCCACCATGCAAGTTTCAATTGTAGAAGGCAACTCTTCAGTAGCACCAATTCTGTAAAAAAATATTTTTTCTTGAAACCTGTACATAAACTTTCATTTCTATTTGATCGGATTTGCCTAGCAATGGATTGCACATTATATTTGTTCTTTCCTCTATTTTTTTTTCCTTTTTGCGTGTTTATATATGTTTGTTGTTCCTCTTAAGTAATAGTTGTTGTTCCTCTTAAGGAACAGCAGCCGTTCCTCTTAAGAAGCAGTACGTTTATGTGTTTTTGTTGTTCCTTCTAAAAGGAACAACATTTTCGCTGATTAGTTTTGTTGTTCTTTAAAAAAAAAAGATCAACATTTTTGTTGCATGTTTTTGTTGTTCCTTTCAAAAGGAACAACAGTTTTGTTGTTCCCTTCAAAAGGAACATCACCGACTGTTCTTGTTGTTCCTTTCCAAAGGAACAACATTTTTGTCGACTGTTCTTGTTGTTCCTTTCCAAAGGAACAACACTTTCATAGATTATTCTTGTTGTTCCTTTCCAAAGGAACAACATTTTCGCAGATTGTTTTTGTTGTTCCTTTCCAAAGGAATAACACTTTTTGAGTGCATTTTTCTTGTTTTTTAAAAAACTTTTTTAGAACTTTTTTTGAATTTTTCATGACTTTTTGAAAGGAAAACATCCAATTTATGGAAAGATACACAAATTAGAGCTTACTGTAATCAGGAAATCAAAAGAAATCGTCATTTTTAAGAAAGTTGTTTAGTAATGATAAGAAAAAAGGAAAAAGGGCATAATCAATAACATGATTTTGTTGTCTTACTACCACTAAATTCATATGATCAATTATATTTATCATGTTGGTTCTTTCCCATATTTTATAACTTTCTTTGATTTTTACTTATGGAGTAGGAACAAGGGCATATTCTTTTCTATTGAACTGTTCAGACTTCTTCCTCCATCCCTACTCTTAAGGAGTGTTGAGCCATCCTTTATGAATAAATAGGAAAGTGCTATATGAAAAGAAAAATATTTACATATTTCATTAATAATTTTATAATTTGGCAGATGGAGGATAGGGGGTCTCATCAAGAGCTGGCCTACCATGTTCATAATAAAGCAAGTGAAGTGGCATTCCCATCATGGCCACCAAACCAAGGATATGGTCCAATGGACAATTGAAAAAATTAAGAAGTCCTTGGAACAGGAGTTCTCATCACGAGCCGATCTGCCCACTTTTCACTTCTTCCCAGTGAATGGCATTATGATTTATCTGGTCACCAAGCCAGCACAATGGCCTCCATTATGATAATTAACAAGCAATTCCTCAGCATAAATAAAGGACAATGGTTCCAAGGGTAAGAGAGCAACTCTGTCAAGGTTATGGACACCTGTGGGCAACAGAGCTCTGTTGATGGTAGTGGAGTCACATTTATACACATCAATAGTAATATTAAACCCTTTTTCCTATATCTCTATTTAAATATCAGATGAAAGTATGAATCCTTAACCTTTGATTTTGAACCTATTATACATGAAAATCATCATAAATCGATCACATTAGTTTATGTGGGTAATAAATGCATTTGTACTTATGTTTATCTTAAGCTGTCCCTTCTCCTTATCCTTGAATCATTACAAAACGCTTCTATATCTGTTTACGATTTATCACATGAATGGATTTCAGTAATGCGATAATTTTTTGATCATATCATAAGTATGTATGCCTTTCATGCTGTATAATTTCTATGCAGTACGCTGCCATTTTGCCACAATATTCATATTGCATTTCTACAGAATTTTTGCTGATTGAACTTTTTGTATGCATCTTATCTGTTGCCATTTAAAACTAAAACTGTGGATTCAAGAAAATTGCATACATAATTGTGATTTGTTTATAGGAAAACAACAAGTATGGGGGGGAATTTTATTCGCAGCACGACCACACTATTGCAACTAACAGCAAAGGTTCGTGAACACACACAATTCTTTAGAAATGATGTGCTTGCATGGCTTCCACCTTTTGCATCACTTTCAGTATTTGGTCATCTTAAATCAACTTCAGCAAAGGCCAGTCCCTACATGTCCTTCCACATTTTCTCGGAGGTAACACTTGAGGTAAAATAGCATAATTTTCTTATTTATTATGAATTTAGGAGAATTTCATGAAAATCCATTGAGCATTGTTTATCATCATTCATTCCACATCTTTACCACTTCCCATTTTTTTTAGACACGTCTCATCTTTCAGTTTGGGGGAGTGTTGATTTTCTTTCCTTTCTTTCTTGTGACCATGTCAGTAATATTTTTTATCATCCATGGATATTATTATTCATTCTCAACACCTCCCTTATTCCATGTTGTTTTACACCAAGCATCGATTTCAATAGATTGTAGCAACCACCTCTCTCTGTTTTCTAGCATTGCATGAGGACATGCTAATTATTCGGTTTGGGGGGGAGAATTGCTACACATGTTGGATGTTTTCTACTCTTTTTCTCGTTTAAGGCATACAATTTCATTTTTATACAGTGCATAAATTGATTTGAATATATCTTTAAAACTATGAACTGAATTCTTGTGATTTCTGGATAACAAAGAGGTATCATTAAAATACACAAACCAAGATAATTTCACACTAAATTAGTTCATAAAATTTTAAAAAGTATGCACTATCACCTACAACCATTTTGTTTATATCTCATGATCCATGCATTAAAACAATCTGATTTTTGAGAAAATGGTTAATGAAGTTTGTTGTTACTTATGTCACAATTTTCTGCAACTTCATATACATATAGTTGAATGTCAACTATAAAAATTGTTATGCCTTCATCAAGATTGCTTATTTGAGGAAAAATTCATTTGTTCCATCCATTTCATGGGTTGGGATGAACCATTTTCTTTGCTTGGTTAACACATGGGTTTTGTTTTTGGGTTGCATGTGGACATGCAATATATTCAGTTTGGGGGTATAATGAGCCGTAAATACGACCACTTTTTAACACTAATTTCATCCATTTTTACTCTTCTTTATCATATCATTTATTATAATTTATTATATAAATCAATTTTATAATGATTTATGCTCTTATGGATGAATATTATTTCTTCTCCTTTATGTTTAATAAATTGATGATTATTATGCATAATTTTATCAATGATGGTTTATTCATATATTTTGTAATATTACTCACCATTTTAGCCTCCAAGATATTTGCTAGATTGAAGATTTGATCTCCAAATCATCATGAAATATTCCAACTCAGAAATTCACTAGAATAAGAAGTGACAATTTTTCGATTGATATTTTGGGCAAATGAAGAAGAATATGGAAAATCCGAAACATGGGTTTTGTCCAGAACGGGCCCAATTAACTTTAGTTAAGAATGGTTTGCCCAAATTCGGCCTGTATTGAGAGAAACGCAGGGTTCTTTGAGCACTATTTTCTCAGATTTGTTGTTACAACCGTCCTCCAAATCTCAGCTACAAAGCCAAATTCGCCTTGCTCTTGTTAAAATATTGTTGGAAATGTATTTTCTGGTTGATCAATTTTTTAGGAACAATCCAATATTTTTATGGGAGATCATATTTGCTATTTAATTTCTCCTCCTTCTGATTATAAAAGGAGAACATGTATTGTGTATTGGAGAACAATGGATGATTATTGAATTCTCTTTGTAACACTATAATTCCTTGACTCTTGTGAGCAAAAAGCAACTGATGTAAGAGATATTCATGTTTTATTAATACAAAGAGGCGTTCTCGTTCCATTTCTCAAGTTCTGTAGTAGCCCAGCGGCGCTTTCACCGGCAGTTAAGGGCCCGGCCCTGGTGGAGTGATCCGCTGTTTGTATTTCTATCCTTTAATTATTGTTGTGTGATAATCATGTTTGGTTTCATTACGATTGCAGAGTTAATTATTTTTGAATTTCTTATTGGTATTGTTGTGTTATATTAACGAATCGTGTTGTTGTTTCTTTATGATTTAACAAGAATCTCAACACTATATAATTTATCTTGTTAATACCTTAACGGAGCTTCTCTGTTCTATTTCCATTATGGTTTCATTCCACTTGTTGTTCCGTTTGATTAATATTCATTACAGATTGTTGTTCAATAGGATTTGTTATTTCATTCCTTTAATTTTAGTTTGTTGTCCATTTACATTGCTGTTCATTTCAATTAATTAATTACAAAGAGTTTGGTTTTGAGAGCTTTCCTAGTTTCCTTTGATTAGCAGCTTTTAGTTCAATTTCTATTTCCTTTTAATTTCTTTCGAACAGGACTGTCAACTGTAGAGAACATTGGTTATTGCTTCCTCGTTCCCAGATTGATGGTCTTGTTCCAGTTTGATTTCAATTGCATCAATCTCTAGAAGATTGAGTTTTCTTTCATTTCGATTGCTTTAAGATCACCAACTGTAGAGGACAGAGGTTATTGCTTCCAAGTTCCCAGATTGGTTATCTTGCATCGATTTCTAAGGGAAGGAGTTATTGCTACTGTATCCCTGATCGATGTTTTGCAGTTTGATTTAATTCAAGTTTCAGAGCATTTCCATTTGTAATTAGGTTCCTTTACAAGCATTTGTTTATTCTTGTATTCAGAATTCTGTACTACATCTTCACAGCATTACTCTTAGATAATTGCAGCCTCAGACATAGTACACTCTTGAAATAGAAAGTCATTCCCGGATTGATAATTAATGTGATATAAATAGGCATTAAAAAGACACCTTTTATATCTCAACATAAAGCACTGCTTTTCCTTTTCTAGAATATGGCTCATATGTAATAGAATGTCAAGACATGGTTATTCAATAAGGACCTAAAATATTTCCAAAGAAGATTACCTCATCAGTTCTAAGTCTGCAAATGATAAAAATGGACAAAGTTTGGCACTTCTGTAGGAGTGTTGAAAGTTCTGTCAGCAGAAGGTACTGATAAGGTAGACTATCTACTCCTGAATGAAGACAAATTACAACCAAGGAAAGGGGAACACATTGGTCTTATAGATAACTAGGGTTTCAAACTTGATGGTCTATTTGAGTGCCAAAATAGTGATCACTTGCATAAATGACATGGAGGAAGCACAAAAGGCCAGTTTCGCTTCAAATTGTGTTTCTGAAAAAATAAAGATGAATTTGAAAAACATGAGAGAGGTTTTTGTCAATCATAGGTCAAGGAAGAAAAACCTCCTTCAGATTTTACACAAGTATCATGGTTGGGGAGAAATGTTAAATTTACAGGTGCTACAAGAGGTTTGCTGCACTTCTGGAGTTACCTTGGGAAAATAAATTTTTCTCATAGTTGTAGTGTCCAAATAACTTGCTTGATGATTTAAATGACAACTAGACTGGAAGATATTTTTAAATAGTTATCATGAGCTCAATTTGGAGTTGAGGAAGGCCTCCAAAAGTTGTCTGCACCAGCACTCTGCATTTTTGCACCCTCATTTAACACTTTTTTATCAGTCTTGGGAGAATCAACTTTTGATAGGTCAAATCAACTCCAATCAGAAAACAAGAGGTATATTTGGAAAGTAGACTTCAAGATATTTCCAACGAGCTATCCTAGGCCCAATTTGGATACGTTGAAGGCCTCCAAATTATGTCTGTAAAAAAGTGATGGGCGCTCAGAAACTGGCACTACGTGCTCAGAAACTATCGCTGCGCCCTCAGCACTGGCATTGCACACTTGGACATAGAGGGTTTCCAAGTGATCCAACCATCCAAATCACTCCAAACTTCCTCCAAATATTTTCTAAGGTCATCCAAGCTCTCTGAAGGGGTAAGCACATCACATGAACCCTATTTTTATGCCATTTGATCACATTTAATCAATGGAAATGAAACCCTAAGAGAAACCCTAAGATTTGGCTAGAGATCACTTTTTCATGCTTATTTCATCCTCCTTGAAGAGTATCAGTTATAAACAAGGGTAAATACAATGCTTGAAGGTTTTCATTCATCTTTCTTGTCACAACATCCATTACCTTCATTTTCACTCATTCCATTCATTTGAAAAACTCCCATTTCATACCCTCCCTTCATCTCATTTCACATTAGCCCTAGGGTTTCCAAAACAGAGTTTACAATATCTGAGAGTGAAGATAATGGTGTTGAGGCACAAATGCTAAAGAGACATGATCATAAGGGAGAATATGGTGGTGTTGAGGCACAAAGGCCAAGAAGAAATGATCACAAAAGAGGAAATGTTGTCTAGGATTAACAAAACTGGACTAATTGGTCAGCGAGTAAAAATTTTAGCTTCAGGATCCCCTCTAGCCTTCAGAGATATCTCAAGGCATGGTTTACCTCAGGAAAATGACATGGAATAATACCTTCATCATGATCAAGAGAGAGAATTTGACTTGGTGGACTTGGATGACCTAGATGACCATGACAACTGAAAAATGATCATTCAAGAGAGAGATGCCAAGATCAGGCAGTTGAAGAACAAATTGAAGGAAACACTAGCCAAGAAAAAGGAGAAGGGGATTAAGACACTCTTGCTGAGGCATCTCACCACGCCTCCCAACCTTGATCACGAAAGAAAATTCCAATTTTGGGCACATTTGGTGCAAATTTTGATTTTTGACAGTTAGCTAGCAGAAAAGAGGGCCAAACGCGCAGCACCACTGGCACTGTGCTCTTTTTTGGGGAAATTAAATGAAAAATGGCTCACATTTTCATGATCCTCATGGAAATTACATCATCCACAAAAAATTTCAAGTCATTTGGAGCAACACTGGTCCCTCAAAAGGGCCAAAAACCAAAAAAAAAAAAAACACCTTTCTACCCTTTTTTCAGCACTGGTGTTGCGCCTTGCGTAGTCTTCAGAGAATGGATTTTTGACTAGGAAAATGGGTACCAATCTGGAAACTAAATTAATATTTGGAAACTAGACATACCAGGCTTTCCAATGAGCTATCATGGAGCTCATTTGGACACTGGGAAGGCCTCCAAAGTCAGCTGCAAAACAGGCAAGTTTCCTAGTATTGGAACTACGTGTTTGCCAGTGGCACTGCGCCCTTAGCCAGTGGCACTGCACCCTTACCAGAAATTCAACAAAAGACACAAGAAGTTATTGAAAAAGATATTTTGAAGGCTTTAAGGACAACTATCTCTCAAATTAGCTGAGGAGTTATGTTTGAAGTTATTTTGTCATGAATGAATTTGGATACTTTTGCCTTGGGCCTTGCATGGTCTCAAAGGTCAAAATGCCTTAAATGTGTAATAAATGACATTTTTGAAACCCTAGCTAGGGTTTACCTCCTCACTTGGCAGTTAAATACTGCATGTAAGCTTCATTATGTTGTTGGTTGATTGTTGAGATGAAAATCACATAGACTTGGAGTGATAAATAGTTTTTGGCTTTGGAGCTTTGTAATATGTTTTTGGACTGAATATCAATGGAGCTAGAACATTTATTGGATTCATGAACTTTGTCAATGGTGATGTTGTTCCTATCTTACACTCGTTTCCTTATGTTTTCATATTTTTCATTAATTTCTCTTATGACAGAACATATAGCTTAGCTTAAGACATGTTGTTGGAGACACCTTAAGTTTGTCTGATTTTTGTCATTTAAATGCTTTCCTCCACTAGGTTTGATTAGAGAATCTAGTTTGTTGTCTTGAAATTTACCTAGTAGAGTTTAGCTAAAGAAATCTATGGTTTGCCCTGTCCTTTCGTTGTTCTTGAATTATTGTTTTCATTAGAGAAATTTTGAGGTCTAAAATGGGCCTCTTGAGGAAAATGTACAATCAAAATTCACTTTATGAGAACCATTAATATTTTAGGGGATGGCATCATCCCTAATGGTTGAGGTGGCATTGCTTGACTTAAAGTTGCTTACTTGTCACATTCTCAATGGTGGATAAAAACTCACGGTTAACCATGCTAGTGATCTAAGTATTTTTAAAGTCATAAAGTAAAGTACTCATAATAAATGTCATTTCATCTTTTTTGAATAAAATATTATTATTGTCATTTCATATTTTTTTAAAGAAACAATGCATATCCCTACACAATCTTCATGTATTTACACATTTTTCAATAAATATTATATTTGTATATTTTCAAATATTTATTTATAAATCAAATCAATTCAATATGTAATATAAAATTAATACATTAAATAATATGCCCACGAGGCGTAGAGCAGTCGGTGATGGGGTGCACTCTTAAGGCACTCTGTTCTGCAAGGTCACCGGTTCGAAACCCGTGGGTGTAGGATTAGTCTAACCGAGAAAAAAAAAAATAAAAAAAAAAAAATAAAAAAAAAAAAAAATACATTAAATAATATATTATATTATATTATTTTTATATAGCATATTAATTACATGTTATTATATAATTTAAATAATATGTATTTTAATTAATAATATATTCTATAATTAAGAATTTATGAATTTATATTTATATTTTATTTTAAGTTATTCAAGTACAAAGGACAAATGCATTAGTTGTGCAATGATAATGATTTTTTCTTGAAAATCTCATTCTTATTTATAGTCACATCAAAACAATTTTTTTATTATTTTTATTTTGGTACAACTTTTGAATTGAATTTAACCATGGTTATATGGATTTTGGTGCAAAAAGTGAATTGCAAATTCATAAATATTATTTTATTGGTTTAGCTATTATTTTATTATTTCCTTAGGAGGCCCATTTTAGACCTCAAAATTCCCCTAATAAAGGCCTTCTTTGATTAAAGAATTCTTAAATGCTCTTTAGTTTCACTAAATTGTTATCTTAAATTTTCTTTTTGTCTGAAAGTAACGATTAGAAAATTCTTAACCGCTCTCTATGATTTCTGGATTGTTTTCTTGAAGTTTATTTACTAGGGTTTGGTCAAAGAGGTTTATGGTGTGCCCTGCACTTTGGTTCTTCCTCAAGCATAGTAATCTTAAAGGCTCTTCTTGTTCTAGTATGTTAAAGGATCCTTAATTTCCCTTTAAACCTACTAAATTCATAATTTAATGTTCATTTCATATCCACCTAAGCTATTAAGATCCATTTGGCTTTGTTAACTAGCCCTATGAAACACCCTTGATTCATTGTTGTACTTTTCAAGCCTTTCACAGACTCCATAGCCCAATGGTTTGAATTTCTCTTACTCTATCTATTCTTCTTGACAACCTACCCAACCAAACAAAACAAAACAAAAAAACCCTATCATTATAACTAGCCTAAAATCAGCATCCTAAATCAAACAAGTTATATCTTTTATACAAACATAGAGAGAGCCCTCTCTGAGTCTAGGAAGGCTAGGTCCTAGGACTCCAAAGTTGGTTTGATGTTACCCTTGTCTATTTGGTCTTGCCAATCTGACAAATTATAGGGACCTAACACACCTTATGAACCCCCATTGGGTTATTCCAGGCAGTGTGGTTTTTCATTAATAACAATTATGAATGAAGCTACATTCGTGGTTAGAAGCTAGTGATGGTTGTCCTCACTACTGGTTTGAAAACTAAGTTATGATAGGTTTTTCCACCATGTAAAAAAAATTCCATGATTTCAAAGCTTAAAACATGGTGTCACGTAAAAGTCAATACACATACATTGGTATAAAGGGCATAAATATTTCTTAGTTTGAGTAAAAAAAAAATTATGTTAATGAATTAAACCAGGGGAAACCTCAATTGTATCAAGTTAATGCACTTGTTAAAATAAAGTATTGGAAAATTTAAAGAAGAGATTATTCCTATTTATATCATAACCATGATTTAATATTATTCCCCTATCATCATATAACTATTACATTAATGGACTTGCTAAAATAAAATATTGGAAAAATGAAGAAGGGATTATGCTTATTTATATCATAACCATGGTTTAATATCCTCTCTATATCATTATATGTATGGTTACTTTTATACATTAATTGTGGTTGTACATTATTGTATAATTTTTTTTGTAAATTAATATTTTTAATGTTTTAGAATATCTTCAAAACATAGTATAATATCCAACCATGTAATGGTTTCTCATAGCACTTTGTAGGTGGTTTCAGTCTGTCTTAAAGGGCAACCAAATATCTTAATCACCTACTCATTAAAAGTAGTCTAAAAAACATGCATTCTTATTATATCATGACAGTCAAAATATAACATTAACACAAAATAGTCACAAGATGCTCGAGCCAATTAAGAGTCTGAGGAAGTAACAAGCACTGAGTCCTTTGCACTAGAACAAGGAGGATCACGAGGATCAGATTCACAATGAAGATGGCTTTCCAAATGTGTCAGACTTACATTCAGACTATCCAAAAAGAAAATTTGATTTCTCATAGCTATCTTGATGTCTTCCAGAGAGGAAAATACATTGTATCTTTCCACTTATTTGTCCTTTAGAACCATGCCTAGTAATGTCTTCATCTACTAATGCAAAGTTATAAAATTGAGATATTATTTCCTTTGTCCCCTAGTGTGACCAAGGTCAAGAACCTAGTTGGAGACCTCTACTAATATCTTAGAATTATAAAATAATCGACGCTATGCATCAACCAACAACTTCCAGTGCATGTAGGTCAGCCCGATTCTGGTCCTGAGTGCCCTTGCTACCACCTATCCTCCTATCGCGCATATGTTTTCTACTTGGCATGTCGCGGAAGAGTGACACTCTCTCAAGGTTTTCAAAAAAATGAACATTGATCCAAGGTGGAAGGAAGATTATACCAAGCTTATCGAAACCCACGACTAGAACGTTGTCATCCACCCACAGAGCTAAGACCCAAGATTGAGAAAAGAATCGAACAATGAAAACCAAACACGCAACAAAGTTGAGACCAATTTAAATTACATCATGTAACTCCTGAAACATGGAGCCAAAACCACACCCAGACCCAAGAGAATTCCTTGCCAATATTAGAACTACCTTTTATATACAAATTTCCTAGACTGAAAACAACACATAGGAAATTCAAAACCAAGGTGGCTGTAACAAACTCAACACTTTCAATTCAACTAGAAAACAGATATTTCAACCACCCGTCTAAGTAAAATCCCGACACAATGAAAACCAAACTTGTCAAAGCCAAGGTAGTCGTAGAAAACTAAACACTTTCAATCCAGCTAGTGAACAAAGCTTCTGAACACCCATCAAAATAAAATGTTGATACAGTGAAAAACAAACCTTCAAAGATATACCACTCAAATTCATACCAGTTAACATGAAAAAGGAAGGAAAATAGAGATACCATGAATAGGATGGACGAGCACAATGTGGTTGGGAGAACCTATGTCCACTACTAGTTGTCATCGTTTCTCCACCTTTATATCTCCACCAAAATTTGTCTCCCCCCACTGAACTTAGTTCCATGCAGCCAGGTACAATCCCACAACCACAATATGGCTCTTTCGTCATTTCACTAATTTTTTATCTGAAAATTTGTTTAACTCTTGTACCGAGCATGCCACAATTAGAAAATATTTCACACTTTCTTATTTGCAGCAGGGGCTTCAACTTCCCCCCCCCCCCTCACTTAGGCGTGCTGTCTCATCATCCACAAATGTACTCAGACTTCAATTTCCTCCACACACCGCCTCTTTAAAATCACCTCTGGTCCTTGCATGCTTGTGCATGCATGGGGTGAGCCATGTGTTGGTGTACATTCCCCAAGATTAGCTTTAGTTCAACTCTAGATATTGCATGCAATGTGCACTTGTCTTTAGATAGTTAACTTGAGTGTTGTACATGCACATAGTTAGCTTTAATTAGCTTTAGTTCAACTCTAGATATTGCATGCAATGTGCACTTGTCTTTAGCTAGTTAACTCGAGTGCTTACATGGGATGTGCACTTGTCTTTAGCTAGTTATCTAGTTAACTCAAGTGCTTACATGTGGTGTGCACTTGGCTTTAGTTAGTTAACTATAGTACTTGCATGTGGTGCATGTGCACATTAACAGAACATAAAGCACACTTAGCTTCAATTAGCTTTAACTATCCATAGTTATTGCATGTACAACTAAGCTTAACTCATTTGCTTTTATGTATTGATTCTAAAACTAATATTGATGAACTAATTTCATTCTCAATTCTAATTTTTTTTATTTTTCAACTTGGAAATTTTGTGCAATTATTCTTCAACTAGATCCATATTGCACTCTAATAATTTTACATGGTATTAGAGCTACAAGGGTTTGGAGAAGTTGCATGAACAATTTCTGTAGGTTTGAAGAGCATAGAATTGGAAATTGTTCGAAGATTTGATTTGCAGATCAAAATATTGGAGAATTGCTGCAATGGAGTTCTCATATTCAACGATTCTTACTCTGAATAACTACTTCCAACGGAAGCCATATATTTTTCTTCACCTCAGAGGCAAAGGCTTGTACCAGATAGTTATGAATACGGAAGCTGAACCCAATTCCGTCGTAGAAAAATACAAATATTTCAACAGGATGGACGAGCCTTTTGATCTTCTATTGTTTTCCATATCTCCAGCATTGCGTTTCCATGTGGACACATGCAACACTCTGAATGAAGTTTGGAAAATCTTAGAGAATTGATTTGGAAAGTAGGATGAGATGCAGACTCATATTCTTGAAAATGAGCTAAATTCCTTAGATCCAGATAGATTTGAGAACATTCAAGATTTATTTACGAAATTTAAATCATTGCTTCTACAACTACGTGATTACGTGATCGATAAATCAAACCAAGAAGATCAATTGATCCTTTCTATTTTGTCTAAATTAGGCCCTAAACATGTTGTTTTTGTTTCCACATTTCATACAATTAGACTTGTTTGAAATGTTGTCATTGATGGCAAAGGAGACAGCATAGGAGAGAGAGAGAAAAAGAGGCAGCAAGATGCAAAGAGGGTCGAGCAACAGCAAAATAAGCAAGACAGTAAAAGACTGAGGATGCAGAGATAGAGAAAGGAGGCAGAACCAGAGCAGGCAGAGCCGTGAGATGAAACGGTCGAGCAGCAGAGAATACAGTGCAACAGAGACAGAGAATAGCAAAGGCGGAGACAAAGAATAACAGAGACAAAGAATAACAAAGGTGAAACAGCAAGGGCGCAGAACCAATAAAGGAACCGAAATTACACAGTGAAAACCTAATGGAGTCAGACGTTCAACATATGGATGCACTATATAGTAATGTTGAGAACGCTAGAGGAAACAGGAGTGAAAGCGGAATTCCTTTAACAAGAGTTAAAAATATGAAGACTGGAACCCGGAGTCAAGGGCGAAACCTTGAATGAACAGTGAAACCAGAGTTGTTGAAAACCAGCTGTATCGCGTGTGATTGGGAGTGGTAAGCGGATTTTGCTTTTTGAATGCGATCTATGTCGCTGATGGACACGTGTCCTTGGGTGGTATTTGGATACCACTTACATCACGTAATTTCTGAGTGTTAAACCTCAGCCCAAAGAAAAACACGATATCAACAGTATCCGTCCGATTGCCAAGACCGGAAGATCAACGGTGACTACACTTGCGCGATGAACAAAGGTTAGTGAGGCAAAGCATTGTGGGTCCAAGTCAAGATTCTGTTGAAAATTGAAATATAAGCCAAAGTTTAAAGTCGAAATCTTATGAGAATTATTCGTTATACATTCAAAGAGCGTTATAATGGTCTTTAAAGTTTGTTGATATATATTATACAAACCATGCTATGGGACCTACATTTATTTCTGCGGGGGACAAGAACTATACGAATTCCTGTGTATTATGTGTATTATAAAATTAATCAACAAGCTGGTGGTAGGTCACAATGCATTGTGGGCCCGTTGGTCAGCTTTAATTCAAAGCCATGGTATAATGTTTGAAATATGACAGAGGAGGTAGTATATGCGAATACAGTATGGAGAGTATGAAATATCGCAAAGGGGTTCAATATAGTATGAGCGTTGTATTAAATGGGGACCAAGATTATAATACAAAACATATAAAACATTGTATATGTGATATAAGTTGCGGTGGGCCCAGTTGAAGTATCCCGTTAATGGTTAGTAATTAACCATTAAAGAAAATGCTGAAGGGTTGATATGTTTATATATATTAAGTGTGGGACCCCCTACATAAAATTTCGAGAATCTTAACCCAAGCTGGAGGATACATAAGCGCTATTTTGAGAATCTTAACCTAAGCAGCAAAGTTTATATATATGTATAGTGCTTTATATACAAAGGACCAAGATTACAATAGAAAGCAGATGTACTATAGTCTTGTGCACGAGATTAACAAGACAAAAGGTTCTATTGTTCGAGTTAAAACAAACGAAGTACCACATGGTGGGACCCTCAAGTATCGCATCGAATAAACTAATGGCAGCAGAACATGTTAACAAAAGTTCTGATGGAAGTGGACCCAATTCACTTATAAACCGTGAGGCCTATATTTGTTTGAATTCTGCCTCAAAGCACATCGGAGCAAGTTATCGCATCGGAAGTAAAGTGCAATTGAACAATCCGTTGAATATTGCGATTGTGATGGTGCGATCCAATCACAATCGTCAGATCATTGAAGAGTGCAACCATTGGATCTAAAGAAAAACAGAGTGGGGTCTACAGTGACCCATCGCATTGGCGCAATGAAGTGAATAGTGATTGATCATATCGAAGGAGAACATAACATCAGAGCAGTCTATTGAAAGCAGTGATTGCGATTATTGCATCGGGACTTTCGCAAAGGCTCATCGCATCGGAGCATAAGTAAAGTTCGGCGAGTGGGCCCGAAAGGGAATTTTGTGTATTAAAATGATCTATTATCATTATATCGTCGAAAGTTATTTAAGTTATATAACACGGTAGTTCATATGTTAAAAACTCAAGAACTTGTTATGTTCATTACTCTCATGTGAATTTTATGTTGGTGTCATCAACATGTCTTTTCCATCTGCTTGGTTTTAAGGGATATGTGTTCAATGCATTCTTCTTGGACATTTCCATGAACATGTTAACCATAATGGGTGAGAGCGGTGATCCCATGGCTAACTCCAGTGGTTTGTTTGAAATACTCACCTTGAAAACAAATAAATTTGATCTTAGACAAATTTTTGCAAGTTTTACTATCTTTGGATTGATGACCTCTCTGACTACTTGGATGGATTCATTAAGAGGGATCTTAGTAAAGATAAATACCACGTCAAAGTTAACTATAAAATCATTTGGATTAGTCCTTTCATCCTTGATTAAATTAACATTGTGTTTAGAGTATTTGATGAGAGAGCCTAAGTTCCAAACCAAGAGGCTTAGGATGGTCGTTACATATTTGGCCAACCCATTTGTGGGGAATCTAGTGGTGCTAATTATTGGTCTTAATGGTACTCCTACTTTGTGGATCTCAAGGGCACCATATATTCTAGGGGTGATCTCATTTCTTGGGAGAAGTCTTTTCTTAAGTGTTTCATCAAGGTTGGATTATTTAATGACCTTATTCACCTTCTTTATTACTTCGGAAATAAGTTTTCATTAATTATTTTATAGCTTCCACTATTATAGAGATGATCTTTCATCTTAGAAATGTACTCTTCATTGTTCATAACTATTGTAGCACCTCCTTTTTCCACCTTAAAAAATACTATGTTTTCATTATTTCTTATATTTTTTATTTCTTGTAGTTGTTTATTAATTAGGTTACCATTAGGAGGTTTTTCTCCTCTTAGGATATGTGCACAGTGTTGTCTAACCTACTTTCATATTACCAAGCAAAGATATTGCAACACTCTTTAAATAATTGGGTATAGATATGGATATCTTCAGGATAATGTTATGCTCCAATCAACTTCTCCATGATGCTAGGATTATTGAGATATTGATTAGAATAGTCTTAGAAATGTTTGCCACATTCCCTTTGGCATACATTGAGGTGTTGCTAAATGGTTCACGAACCAATATTGATCCTCAAACATGATTGAATGAAATGTTTCGCTTTCTACCCTACTCAACTCTAGGTGGAAATAAGATCAATGGTTCATGTCCTCCCATGGTCTCTAAGGATCAATCATAACATCAAGGATAACCTTTTTATATGGAAAAATGATGTCTAAGAAATCAATCAAAAGGGTATAATCGATAGCCCATATGGGCATTATCATATCATGATCCAAATCCTGCACTAGAGGTAGAGTTGGATCAGAGTATATAATGTTATTAATGATAGTATGATATGCAATTTTTGTTGTAGATAAAGGAACAACCATTCCTACATGTTGACCTCATTCAACCATGGAAAATGGGGAAGGTAAAACCCACATATCCTCAAAATAAGACAAATGAAAATAATGAGTTCAAGTGATCAACCCAAAAATAGAAAAAATAATGTTAATAGATGCAACAAGGGGTGAGAATTTGAATGTTCCCATAAGTGATGGATACATTCCAACCCCCATATTCTTAGAGGCCTTATGGGATTGATCCAATAAAGGGACACTAGTGTTGAAAGAATCATTTGGCTCTAGATGACAATAGGCGTTCTAATCAATTGTAATTATATTCCCTTCACGAGGAAGAAATATATGTGGAAAAGTGTGGAAACCATATCTTGCATAGCATAGACCCAATTTTTTCCTAATAGTAGATTGTAGTTAAGTTTAGCATCAACTATCTCTACTTCCATAGAAACAATTTTTCCTCCTAACTTGACTAGAAAGGAATGAATAATCTCACGGGTCGATAAGAATGACTGTCGAATTTAGTTAGTAATTTTGGTGATGGAACCAAATCAAGAGATCCTCTCTATTTCCAACATGAAATAACCATGACACATGTTGAAGTTCCCTCATCCACGAATATTCTAAAGATAGACTTCACCAGGACATAAACCTAAATTTAGAAGGCCATGTGGTGAGGAAAGAACGATTTGACATTGGAAGTGTCAAACATAATCATTTGACAATTCTTCGGGTCAATAGCTTTAATATTAGTGATAAATGTGCTCCTTTATGTTATACATGTCTGCAACACCTTCAAGGTAGAGATAGCACACGGGGCTTGGACCAAGTCCTCCATAATAGAGTAACTTTGAGAGGAATTGGCATTAGGATTATGCCAATACTTTTTTAAGGATGAATAAAAACCGCATATATACAACAAACAAAGATATAATAAAAAGTGGAACTAAATAATGGAGGAGTCATTGAACCGGATGATGATCCTACTAAAAAATTGGGAAATCTATCTATTTAAGTAATTGATTCATGCTTTTATTTTCCCAGAATCCTCACTCACAGGTAGTCACTAATTGTCCCTAAGTTTGCACATCCTTTCAAACATCTTAGCAAAGATCAGTTGCGAGTGTTTTACTAATCACAATTCCTAATGAAAAGTTATGATACTTTCATTGTAACTATGAAGCATTGTTTTACTAATCACAATTCCTAATGAAAAGTTATGATACTTTCATTGTAACTATGAAGCATGTTTCTTAATGTCTTTTTTCTTCATTTGTTGTCTTGCGTGCATGATGCCATTGTGTGAAATAATTAATTTAAAAATAAAAATAAAAAAAATTCGTATCATCTATACTCCCCACCCTACTATTGTTGGCCCTCCGATGTTTGACCAATTCCGAGTTTTGATAAAGTTCATATTTCTAGGACCATATGCATATTGCAGGTTGTAGCAAGTTTTATTTACTTATGAACGAAAGATAAGTCCTGTTTTGATCAGTTGAAAGTGTGAAAGTTACTGACCTAATACTACTCAACGAGTTTGAGGTGAATATTTTCTATGGTTGAAGAGAAGAAGTGATGGGGAGATGTAAAATTTGATAATGAGAAGGATGAAAAAATTTCTGAAGAAGTGGATATAAGTTCATTAAAAGATTAGTAAGGAAGCCATACTGTGACAATCCCAACTCACTACAAATTTTCTTTTTTCCATGGAAACAAATGGTTAGAGATGGATATATTGTATAGTTGATCAAGGCTGAGAGAGTGTTAGAGTTGGATATATTGTACAGTTGATCAAGGCTGAGACAATTTTCGATCCAATTAGCACTCCATCAAATTTATTGGCCAGTAGAGAAACCGAGTGAGTTTAAGGGGCTAGACATGCATTAAAGTAGGGAGGGTTTCAACACAAATCCCAAGGGCTAAATTCATTCACAAACATACAAAACATGTTGTAATTGGCACAAAGGATAAATATAATAATTGGCACGAAAGCTATGCCATGGGCAATGGCATCAAAAATATAGGGTAATACTAATAATTCTAGGGCGCACCAGTCCCATTGTGCAATCACCTATTGGTGCTAGGCTATTCGAGGTCAATGGCCCAAAGAAATTTGTGGAATTCATGGTAAAAGATTCTTGGTGAAAGAGTTGCATGGATATCTATATCATCCAAAGATTTTACAATTACAACAGTACAATAAACTTGGGATCTTGAAGGAGATAGACGGTATTTGTGATAAAAATCATGCAAATTTATTTCCTCGACAAAGTTGAAGTTGTTTTCATTGAAACACTATGATCATGAACTTGGACTTGGGAGGTCACGAAACATCTGTTTTGCTGATAAGTGATGGCAACTGAATGAATCTCTTGGTAATGTTGCATAATAGTGTGAGTTACATAATTTGGAGGCAGACCTAATGTTGTATATGAAAGAAAATTTATGGCAACTTTGTATAATAGTATCCGTTACATGATCTGGAGTTGTGATATTTCCCTGATGCCTTGGATCATGAGGAATATATTTTCGGATCTGTGATATTCTTTAGCAGAGAAGGAATGCATGCCAAATGGAAGACAAGTTGGAACAGAACGTTACTTGCAACAAAACGTTACTTGGAGCAGAACGTTACTTAAATGTAGAGACTTCTGCTTGAATGAAATGTTAGTAAGTATTTGCATGCTAGAGTTGCATCATTGACTATGTAAATTGACTAGAGGGAATGACTGGGTGAACCAAAGGCATGTTATGGTCATAGCAAAGGATGGCAGGTATGCGTTTATAGATTATGTTGTAGGTATACATTAAAGGATGTCAGGTATGCGTTGTAAGTATGTGTACATAGACTACGGTGTTGGTATGCATTAAAGGATGCAAAAGCATATAGAAGATGCGAGAGTTAATGACAATGAAGTTACAAATAACAATGGAGGGCGTGTATGTCAGGGTCGTGGTGCTAACGCTACCTCCATTTCATCCTCGTCTCTTCACACAAATTTTTCAGGCCTGAATAGAAACCAAGAGTCTTAGACCTTAAAGCAAGCGATGATCATGGTATTAATGTTTTATGTTCAAAGATAAAGGATTTTACAACAGTTGCAATAGGTTTTGTAAATATGAATAGTGATTATATTTGTCCACCTTTCATAACCATCATCTTAGATGTGAGTGAGTCACAGTCTATGACAGAAGATGCCCATAATTATTTATGTAGTTTGATGGAGACATACTCTGAAGTTACAAGGTTTTATTTTATTTACAACTATGTTAGCAAGATTATTGAACCGCTTGCTTCCAGACATTATGATAATTGTATCGCTTATATTTTGACTGATTAAATACTACATATTTGTAAAGAGGAGGGAATTTGTCTTGATTCAAATGCATTGACAATGTTGAGCTCTATTTCTGAATGCGATCTTACACGAGCTATCACATATTTGCAATATTTGTTAGAACCATGAGTTAAAGCCCTGTATTTATCGAAGTTGGCAATGGCATTCATTGCACAATGAAACTGTGTCATAATTTATTAATTTAATGCGAGATGGGTGATGTGGTCGTGGTTCTTTGTGCAGCTTCGCCCATGATATCAGAAACATTTTTTTTTAAACCAAAATATGTATTCATCTCATGCGTGGACAAACATGTGGTTTTTGTTATGCATGTACAATTGCCCACAGACCAGAAAAACAGAGGACGATAATCTTGAACATTCTAACAATGATTGCACTGATTCAAATGCACGTGCCTTTTTGGTTAAGAATATTTGGAGGAATTGTGAATTTGTTCTTCAAATTAAGAAGCTTTGGAATGTCCAGTTGTCCAAGAAAATTTGGCTGAGCGACGTGGACAAACAAAAGGACACTTTGATTGTCTGAGGTGCATTCCTAAAAATTGATCGCATTTGTGGTTTTTGAAAGCGATGGCCTGACTACACAACCACATCAGCGAAGAACATGACTGCAACTCTGAATTGTCTCTTTACAAGCACATTGACATGCTCCATGTTTCTGCATTAAATGAATCTGTGGCAGGAAGTGTAAATTCTATTTTTTTTTAATGGTCGTGGCATTTTCTCTTATGTGGATAAAACAGATGATGACATCATAATACTATTCAAAACCAGTTAGGTTTATGTGGAGGACATGGAAGACATTGGCGAACTAGTAGGTGTTTTTGAGTAAAATTTCGATCATATTTTTGGCTAAAGTTTCTCGTGACTATCCTATGTAAGAATGCATTGTGAAAGGCTGTGGAATGAAATTGACATTGGGTGAATAAGCATAAGTTCCCTATGTCATTTAAACTCCATAATAGGTGACATACTTCACAACAAGCCTCGATGAATCTGCAACAAGTATTGATGGTGTTTTGGCACTGTTGATTACTATATAAAAGTACAAAACTGAAATACAAACAATTCGTTTTTATGTTACGATTACTCATGTGTATGAGGCTTGATACAATGCTTTGAGAACCTAAGTGAAATCAGTGGAACTCATAATTTTTTTTAACAATATTAAAAGATATTTTTCTTTGTTGATTTTCATTGTCCATGGAACTCTTTTCCATTGGTTTCAAAGGGGAGGTAAGCAGAGGTTAGGAGTGATAAGGAGAAATGTTTCTCAGGATAGAAGAGGGTGGATTAATGTGTCGCCATCAATGCGAAAGGGGGAGATTGTTGGCAAAGTTGTCATTGATGGAAAAATGTGTTGTTTTTCAAATGTTGTGATATAATGATTGCATATGTTGTGATGTTAAGGACTATGTTGTTTAGTTGGTTATGTTACAAAGGTCAATTGATAGAGGTATGTTGCAGATGTTACATATGTTAGAGATGATGCAAGTGCATGAAGATGTTTTAATGTTCTCCAAATGTAGTTACATTAACTGGTAGTTTGCTTGACATTGGTTTATCCATGGTTTAGACAATCATTAGATTTGGTTGATGTAAATATTTTAATATCATTTGGAGCTTCATTTTGTTTTAATATTCAAAAGTTGAAAGAATTTGGAAACAAATAGATGGAATGCAAAGAGGAAATCTTTTCACTTCATATTCCTGCATGGAATACTAACGGGAAGTAAGTTATGTTTATAAAAATATATGTTTTTGAAACGCTGAAAAGTTAGAGAGTTGATTGAGTTGTGGTGAGACATAGTTCGTGAGTTACTTGGTACAAAGAGAAAGAGGAAGGGGAACATATGTGGTGCAGAAATAAGGAGAAGGATTCAAGTATTAAAAATTGTAAAAAGAACAGAAACATAGTTCAAAACATAGACAAATATAAATTAAACCAACAAAGAGAAAGAGGAAGAGGAACATATGTGATGCAAAAGTAAGGAGAAGAAGTCAAATATAAGCAGTCGTAAAGAGAACAAAAACACAGTTCAAAACAAAGACAAAGATCAAGGGATTGTTGTCTCCTTTAAGGTAGTAGCCTAAAAAAGAGCAAGTTGGAGCCTGTTGGAGAGGGAGTAGAAGCTTCTTAGCAAGTAGTAGCTTGCAAAAATAAATTGAGGTAGGAGCCTCCTGTAGGTAGAAGCATGTTAAAAAATTAATGTAAAAGAGGGAGTAGGAGCTTTCTAGAAAGTTGTAGGTTGAAAAATAGCAAAGAAGTTGGAGCCTCCTAAAGTTGATGTAATAGAGGAAATAGGAGTTTGTCTTTGCATCACAAGCCTCCTAAAGTTGATGTAATAGAGGAAATAGGAGTTTGTCTTTGCATCACAACAACAACAAAGTCCTGTTTTATCCCTTTATGGGCTTCCACTTATATCTGGTGTCCACATGTGTTATTATGTGTGGCTCTTATGTTTTGATTTAGATGTTGTTTACATATTAAATTTTCTATTCATATGAAGTTGTGTTAACCATTTAATAGTTCAAATAAATATTGAAAAGAAAGTAAACAAAAAATTTGATGTCCATGAATATACTATATTGATTCACCCCGCCTCTCAATATAGTCAAGTTTCCAATAGTTTATAGATCTTATCACTATAGAGGGTTTCCCTTGGATACCTCTAAGCTTGGTTTCCTTGCATTATGAGGTAAATCTCTTGAAAAGAACTTGAAAATTAAGGATCATTGTTCCCAATGGTTATAACCATTGGACCCCTAATACAACATTAGTACCACCCATTTGGATTGTGATCATGGGACTGCCGAATAAATACTCCCCCATATTGAGCTTAATACTATGGCACTTCCTAAGCAATTTAGGGTACCTCCATATGCTATCGTTACTTGAAACTTTGATGCTAGAAATATTAAACAATTGAGAAGTTTTGCTAATTTGTAATTGATGAAGTTATGGGCACTATCAAAATCAATCAATTTTGTTACCATTTTCATTTTTATATGTCATTTTATCTCGAGGGTTTGTGGAGTACTAATGTCAGCCAATACATAGAAATATATTGTTGGACTAGTCTCTTCTATCTCTAGATTTTGTGATGGTTCCAATTATTCATATTTTTCCTCCTCACAATCTATGTAGAATAATTTCTTCTCATTACTTTTATGCCACTTACTATACTTATTGTCGTAATTGAAACATAATCCCTTTTCGCCTCTTTCATCCATTTTTCTGAGGTGCCAACCTTGTTGGTTGAGTGAGGTGAGGAGAGGGAACATAATGCTCTCTATAGTTGTTAGTGATCACTCTTCTAGTAGCCATATTTTTACTCTCAACTTTCCTTACAAATTGAAAGCATACTCAAGGGATTTAGGTTCAAAGAGATGCACTTCATTTTGGATGTTCTCCTTTAGTGTTCCCATAAAGAGGTATAACAAATTATCCTCTAGAATTTTATTTACTCTCAAACTCAACTTTTGGAATTGTTGAATGTGTTCGGTTATTGGACCTCTTTTCCGTAAATTTACCAATTGACTAAAGATGAATGTCTTTTAATATCCCCATAACGTGATCTCAATTCTTTCATAAAATGGACCAAGATACAATAGAAACATTTTTCCTTTAACAAAGCCATTGATACCATACAAATTGATAATGTTCTAAATAAATGAATGCAACAATTACCTTTTGTAATGCTGACACTTGGTGTATATCAAAGTATTACTCCATTTGGAATATCCAGTTATAGGATCTTTACCATCAAACTTACTCATATTGATCTCTAGATTGAAAATAGTTTCTTAGTGTTGAGTTGAACCTTTGATGCTATAAACGTTGGAGTGATAAATGAATATGATTCTATTATTCAATATTTGTGCTCTCCAATTATGATAAAATATTTCTTACATGTGATTGGGTCCCATCACAAATGTTCTCCTTATTTCATGATTTCCTTGGATCTCCATATCCCTTTTAGGAAGTCTCTTTGAGAGAATTTTTCCATGGAGCTCATGGATTTTTGTATTTCTTCCTTGAAAAATTTTATTTCTTCCTTATTTTCCTCCATATTTTGTTCCATACCATTTCTAATTCCTTCATCCATGACAATTCAACCTTAGTAGTATCTTTTATTTCCTTAATCTAAATCTCCAACTTGGATACCTGGTACTCAACGTCTTCTTTTTCTTCATGAGTCATGGATGAGATTTCTGGAGGTTTAATTGATGAACTAACTTTTGGATCTTTCTTTGGAGCCATGTGAGAAATTAATAATAGTACCACAATTTTCAATCACCGAAAAAATAGATCTTCCAATCAAAACTTATGTCACTTGTAAGTAAATATATTCCAAACCTTAATTTGGAGGTTATCCTTTTGGCTGATCTTTTATTTGATTTGTATCTACAATTTTAACCCTTCAGAGTTTAAATTTTTGGCTTGTAATACTATGATATTATTTTTCTTCAATTTCATAGGTTTGGCAAAAATTTGATGTGCCATGTGAAAGTTATGATAACTTTCCCAAAACTTGCTTATTTTTGGCACATTCTTGAGCTAAACTTGTAGAGAGTGCCACATGTCCAATTTTTCAAATTTGAATATGAAAATTTTAACTAAAGTATTTCAAAATGTCTCTTTAGATCCCTAAAAATTTCACAATCTAGAACTTATCTCAGACATAGTTACAATGAACCTACCAAGATGATATGTTTAAAATTTATTTAAGGACCAATTACAAGCCCTAATTTTCATAGGGTATATCTTTGAAAATATAAAAAAGCAAAACATGAAATTTTGACCACTTGTACCTTGATATATCTCCTAAGTCGCCTCAAAATTTCATGGTTTGAAGATTCCCAGAAACAAAGTAATAACAACAATTCCAAGCTGACTTGTTTGAAATTGAGTTAAGAAATATTCAAAAACCCTAACTTCCACAGGGCGTATGTTCAAAATTACAACAAAATAAAATATGAAATTTTAACCACTTGTATCCTGGTATCTCTTCTCAATATCTTAAAATGTTCATGGTCTGAAAATTCCCCCAAAAAAAAACTATAACAAAATTCCAAGATGACTCATTTGAAGTAGCAAAACCCTGGGGTCATAGCTCTAATATCAAATGTTATGAAGTAAACATCTTGAAAATGATAAAATGTAAATGTATACAATCTACTTTGAGGGGGAGACCTCCTTTTATGATGAATACAATGTATACAACAAGATCATATGCTTCTAAGATTAAGTCACCTTGGTATATATAGGAGACAAACAATACAATTATAATGAAAGGGTACAACGAAAGAGTATATTAAAAGGTTATGGATAACCCGCTATTATAACTATAGAAATGTAATAACTCAAACATCTAGGGCTTAATAAGGGTTTAAGGGTTAACATGGTGCTTTGTCTAGGGATTAATATTTAGCCAAGTGTCCAAGCATTAATTAATCCAAAAGTATTTAATAGATACATTTATTATTTAATTGGATAAAATCAATGTGTCGATAGCTAATCACTTGACATAGGGTTAAGGAGAAATTACCACCATTGGTTAAAGGATGCATGAGAGGATAGTTGCTTATGCTATAAGGATATGATGAATATGAATTATCACAAAATTATTTCAATTAATTCATCCACGTGTTTGCAACGAGGATATTATGCAAACACAATATAGATAAATGCTAGATGAGCAAGTATCATTAAGAGAGTGTGTATGATCAACTTGTATACCCAAATGACTTAAGGAAGAAATAAATTACCAAAAGTAAGGAATTATAAATAGCAACTAAGAGGTAAAGTTGCAACAACTATTTTAATTGCATCCACCGATCTTAAATTCAAAGTGGACTGGACAATCTAGGTTTGTTGTATGTTAGATTCCATTAATGTTACATTAACAATGAATTACAATGTGTGTGTATAGTTGCATGGCAACTACATCGTCTTAATCAATATAAAGATGTTGGGCATGAGGACAAAACAACCTCAATAATTGTGTATTGCTTAGGAATGAGTAAACATCATATTCTTGGGTATTGCAATTATACACTCAGTTAATGGAATTGAACTCAAGCATGAATTCATGAATTACACATAATACAATATTGGTATATATGTGAATGATATGGTGTCAAACAAAGAATTATTTAACTCAATGAATTGATTAAGCAACATGGAAATGCCGAAATTCACCCCAATAATCTACACACTAAATAAAACACACACCATTTAATCACAACAAACACAAAAATTTTACTCTAGAAATACAAATGGAAAGACCAATTTCAAATAATTGCGCAATCTTCATTTTGACAATCTCAATTGATAATGCAACACATGGCTCTATAATCATTCAACAATTGCATAGCTCCATCTCATTTGCATTCTCTCCTCTTAGACCAACAAAAATCCTTGAGAGTAAAAGTACAAAATGAAATAGGGAGAGTTAAAGTAATAAAAATGCCAACATGTTGACCTTTCATTTTTCATTCATCAATCTTGTTTTTCTTATTTTTATTTTAGATTTAATTTAATTCTTATTTTTCTATGTTCTCTTATCCACTTTGCATTCTCTTTTACACAATTATTAATCTTTCTCAATTGCCAAATTGTATTAAATTCTAAATTTACTCATATCCATTTCTGTCGTCACCATATATTACATTGGAAAAGCATTCAAGATCCAAAGTTGAAATTCCTCTCTCGACATTTCTTAGATTTGTATTATATTAAGGCTTGTTTCTCTGCTACCTATGAGATGTAGATTCGTTGGTTCGTATAGGGTTTTGTCTCTATTCGACATTTCTTTGTTCAAATTTTATAGAGGAGTTGAGAGTGAGAATCACCTATGGAGATAAACATTGTCCTAGTCTCACACAATTATAATAACAGGATACACGGTACATCATTTTTCTATCCAATATTAGAGTTGGCTCAACCTAAACTCCACCTAGGTTAGCTTGGACGAAAAAGTTTATGGTCATCAAAGATTCAAATAAGCACATGGAGGTCTTATGATAGATGGGTATTTTCGGTGGTGGATAGATCGGATTGTAACTAGCGCAACAGTTCCAATCCTTCTCCCCCAAAAATACAATCAGTTGGTTTCTGGTTTAATAAGATTGAAACTGAAAATGTTAGCTTTCCGAGCACTTTGGTAGTTATGTTCTGAGATGGTTGCCATGACTTCCATGTTGTAACTTTCAGCGTCTTTAAAAGTCAATGTAGTATCCGATGCTTCAACTCAAAAGCAGAATTAACACTACAGCCAGCGCTCTCAAAGCCAAAGCAGCGAACGCCAATGACAACAGAGTGAGAACTGTGTGCCATCAGGGTCAACTTGAAAAATGCCTGGATTCTTTACATTCGTTGGACCAGTTCTCAAACTCTTCCACATATGCATGTCTGCTGCAGGAATGCATTCAGAAGGGAAATCTCTCAAAAGGAAGATTAGTTCATGCCCACATGAATAGTAACAAGGAATTCAAACCAGATATCTCTCTCCTAAACATCCTTTTAAACATGTATGCCAAATGCGGAAACATAGAGGATGCACGCAATGTGTTTGACGAAATTCCGCAACGAAATGTAGTGTCATGGAGTACTCTGATTGC
Source organism: Pinus albicaulis (assembly GCA_034641835.2). Taxonomy (NCBI): domain Eukaryota; kingdom Viridiplantae; phylum Streptophyta; class Pinopsida; order Pinales; family Pinaceae; genus Pinus; species Pinus albicaulis. The sequence goes on along the minus strand of CM076581.1, from coordinate 1,702,799,818 downwards.
AGCTTACGCCAGGGATGGTTATGCCGAAGAGGCTTTGCAGTTGTTTAATGAAATGCAGATAGCCGGCGTCAAACCAAATCAGTTCACCTTTACTAGCGTTATTCGGGCATGCACACACTTGGACATTCTTATCGATATCCACGAGGAAATAATCCATCGTGGGCTTCAATCCCACGTTTTTGTGGGAAGTAGCCTCATTGGCATGTATGCTAAATTTGGATGTATTGAGAATGCACGTGATGTGTTTGAGAAAATGCCTCACCGAAATGTGGTCTCATGGAATACTATGATTGCAGGATACGCACAGAATGGATGCGTCGAGGAGGCTTTGGAGCTTTTTCAAGAAATGCCAGAGAGAAATGTGGTGTCATGGACTGCAATGATTGCGGGGTTTATGCAGAATGGAGATGATGCGGGTGCCCTCGAGCTCTTTAGGCAGATGCAACTGTCAGGTATGAGGGCAAACTCAAACACTTTCACCACTGTTTTACTGGCATGTATCAGCTTGGAAAGTCTTAAACACGGCAAGGAGATTCACGGGGTTATGATTAGGAATGGACATGTGTTCGATGTCTTTGTGGGGAGTGCTCTTGTAGACATGTATGCAAAGTCTTTGAATGTAGAGAATGCACGCAACGTGTTTGACAGAATGTCTCAACGAGATGTGGTCTTATGGAATACTATGATTGCAGGGTATGCAAGGAATAGGCATATCGAGGGTGCCAATGAGCTCTTTCTAAAAATGCCCCAAAAAAATGTAGTCTCCTGGACAGTGATGATTGAAGGATATGCACAGAATGGATTGGTTGGCGAGGCTTCAAGGCTATTTCAGAAAATGCCGGAGAGAAATGTTGTCTCCTGGAATGTGATAATTGGGGGTTATGTACAGAATGGTTATAGTGAAGATGCCTTCAAGTTTTTTCAACAAATGCAGGGATCTGGTGTTAAACCCAACTCAAAAACCTTTGCCATTGTTCTCTCAGCATGTGGCAACTTGGCTGCTCTGGAACATGGCAAGGAAGTGCATGAGGTCATAATTAGGAATGCATTAAAGTCTGACGTCTCTGTGAACATTGCTCTTTTAGACATGTATACCAAATGCAGGAGCATAGAAAATGCTCGTACTGTGTTTGACAGGTTGCCTAAAGAAAATTTGGATTCATGGAATGCAATGATGGCAGGATATGCACAAAATGGGCATGTTGATGAGGCCTTGAGGATCTTCCAGAGTATTCCGAAAAGAACAATGATCTCATGGACAACAATGATTGCAGGATATGCACAGAATGGACATGTTGATGATGCCCTAAAACTCTTTCACAAAATGCCCGAGAAAAATGTAGTTTCATGGAATGTGATGATTGCAGGATATTCACAGAATGGATATAGTGAGGAGGCTCTAAAACTTTATCAGCAAATGAAATTCGCAAGAGTGAAGTCAAACTCAAAAACGTTTGTCATTGTTCTCTCAGGCTGTGCGGACTTGGCAGCTCCTGTGCATGGGAAGGAGATCCATGAAGAGATAATTAGAAGTGGATTTCACTCTGATGTCGTTGTGCAGAATGCTCTTATAGACATGTATTCTAAATGCGGCTATCTTGAGAATGCCCGCATCCTGTTTGACACAATGGCTCTAACTGACAATGTCTCATGGAATGCAATGATTGCAGGATATGCTCAGAATGGGCATATTGATGAGGCCCTGGAGCTGTTTCAAAAAATGCCTGAGCGAGACGTGGTGTCTTGGACAGTGATGATTTCTGGATATGCACAGAAGGGAAATCTTGACGAGGCCCTGAAGCTCTTTCAAAACATACCTGATAGGAACATTGTCTCATGGAATGCTATGATAGCAGGATATGCAAAGAATGGGCACATTGATGAGGCACTAAAGCTCTTTGAAAAAATGCCGGAACGAAATGTAGTTTCTTGGACACTGATAGTTGCAGGGTATGCACAGAGTGGGCATGGTATGGAGGCTTTGAAACATTTTCACAAAATGCAACTCACGGGTATGCAGCCAAATCCACAAACCTTTGCAGTGGCTATCCCGGTCTGCGCCAACTTGGCAACATTAGAGCAGGGAAAGCAAATTCATGAATCCATAATAAGATGTGGATTTGAATGTAATGTCTTTATAAGTAGTGCTGTTGTTGACATGTATGCAAAATGTGGGAGTTTGGTAAGTGCATGCAATGTATTTGATAGAATACCTAAAAAAGGCGTTGTCACATGGAATGCGATGATCATAGGATATGCCATGCATGGATGTGGTAAGGAGGCTCTTCAACTATTTGAACAGATGGAAAATTCTGGCATAAAACCAGACCATGTCTCCTTTCTTGGTATTTTGTCTGCATGCTGCCATTCTGGCCTAGTGAATGACGGTCGTATGTATTTCAATTCGATGATTCAATATTATCACATCACACCTTCAATGTCGCACTATGGCTGTATGGTTGACCTTTTCGCCCGTGCTGGGCATTTGAGTGAGGCCGAAGACTTTATCATCCAAATGCCTGTCCAACCTGATGCTACTGTGTGGGGATGTCTTCTTGCTGCTTGTGGAGTCCACAAAAATATAGAGTTAGGAGAACGGGCCGCAGAACACATATTTCAATTGCAACCAACAAATGCTACACCTTATGTTCTGCTGTCAAATATCTATGCAGCAGCTGGTAGATGCGATGACATTCAGAAGGTGCGGAAAATTATGAAAGACAGGAGAATTAGAAAGAACCCTGGATGCAGTTGGATTGAAGTCAATAAGCAAGTTCATGCTTTTGTCATGGGTGATAGATCAAACCCACAAGCACAAACAATAACTTTAGACTTGGAGAGATTATCTGGGCAGAATCCATACAGTAACTGCATGGTGTGTGCCTAATGTTATCTGTACCAACTGATGTAGAGGAGTATGAGGAACGGATTCTTCTCCCACATCAGCTTGAAGATGCATTGGCGTTTAGGCTTAGCAACACATTCCCTGGGATAGTTATTCGGGCAGTCAAGAGCCTTTTTTAGTGTGTGATGATTTCCATCACATTGCCAAGTCTATCTTCAAGATTATTCCACGAGGATTTGTTGCAAAAGAGACAGTCGTTTCCATTATTCCAAGTCTGGACTGCCCGTTTGGAGGTTATCCATGATGTTTACTGTAGTGAACTAGAGACATTGGCTTGTATAGTGACCGGAGTTAGTCAAGGGCCAGTAATATATTTTTGGTTTCTGTGTAATTTAGCATTTGGATTTATATTATTAGCTTAACCTGGGATTATCATTATCTACAGTTATGGTTCGGGTGAATCGTGGGACTCTTTGTTTCGGTGGTGTTGCAACATTGGCATTTCTTATTCTCTCACGGCAGCAATCATTAAATTTATGAGACTATTATTGGCAGCATTCAAAGTGCTCAGAGTCTTTCTTTCTGAATTCTGTCGTGGGGAAAAATATTAAACGAGAAAGAAATAGGAAAAATAACTGAATTACAAACTGAAGGATAAACACTTGGAAACTCTTATTAATGAAATGATTCTCCGTACTTTACAAGCCTCTCGGGCCATCTTATTTAACCTGGACTTATTTCGTTATTCCAACTACATTACGTTATTCTAACTACATCACTAGGTAATAAGTAAATTGCCTAGAATTACGTATTTACAATTGTTGTCATATTTTTAACAAACTCCACCTTGACAACAATTTTCCTAATCCCTTGCCCATGCCCATGCCCATTCATCATCTTTTCTCCAAGCCGAGAGAAGCAAGACACCATCTCAGCTTCTCTACTGAAACTGGCTTCGTGAATATATCTGCATGATTTTCCTGTGTGCGGACCTTCTTGAGAACTACTTCGCCGCCTTCGATTACATGTCTCACAAAATGATACCTTACATCGATGTGCTTGGTCTTGCTGTGATAGGTTGGATTTGTAGCCAAATGAATAGCGCTTTGACTATCACAAAACACATTCACTTTCTCCTGCGTCCTTCCAATCTCATCAAGCAGACCTTTTAACCAGATTGCCTCTTTACAGGCATCTGAAGCAGCTATATACTCTGCTTCAATAGTGGACAAAGCAACTGTCTCTTGAAGCTTTGACATCCAGCTGATTACTCCACCTGCAAGAGTAAAAACATAACCTGTAGTAGACCTCCTTTTGTCCAAATCACCTGCATAATCAGCATCCACATATCCGTAGACTGAACCTTCACGACCATCAAAGCTGATGCAATGGTCACTTGTGCCTCTCAAATTTCGAAGCACCCATTTCACTGCTCTCCAATGTTCTTCCCCTGGATTTGCCATGAACCTGCTGAAAACTCCAACTGCGTGTGAAATGTCAGGTCTTGTAGATACCATCGCATACATTAAGTTGCCTACCGCATTTGCATATGGTACACGAGACATATACTTCTTTTCTTCATTAGTTCTAGGACTAAAATCCGAAGAAAGCTTAAAATGGGAAGCTAATGGAACATTAACAGGTTTCACATTGTTCATACCGGACTTTTCAAGTACTTTCTCCACATACTTCTGTTGTGATAACCAAAGCTTACCATTCTTCCTATCTCTGTGTATGTCCATGCCCAATATATGTTTTGCTACTCCAAGATCCTTCATTTCAAACGTCCTAGAGAGCTGAGCCTTTAACTTGTTGATTTCTTCCATGTTTTTTCTTGCAATAAGCATATCATCAACGTACAACACCAGGATAATGAATATGCCATTGAAACTTTTGAAGTATACACAATGATCATACTCACTTCTGATAAAATTCTGACTCACCATGAAGGAATCAAACTTCTTGTACCATTGCCTAGGCGACTGCCTCAGGCCATACAATGATTTCCTGAGCTTGCAAACTAATCTTCTGTTGCGACCTTGTACAAAACCTTCTGGCTGATCCATATATATCTCTTCATCCAAATCACCATGAAGAAAGGTTGTTTTAACATATAACTATTCTAACTCAAGGTCAAGTAAAGCAGTTAGTGCTAACACAGTACAAATAGAAACAAGTTTAACTACTAGTGAAAAAATCTCATGAAAGTCAATACCTTCAACCTGAGAATACCCTTTTGCAACCAGTCTCGCCTTATATCTTTCGATACTTCCATCAACTTTCTTTTTCAACTTGAAGACCCATTTGCAACCAACAACACTTCTCCCTTCAGGAAGTTCTACAAGATCCCAGGTATTGTTTTTGGCTAAGGAGTCCATTTCTTCTTCCATAGCCTTTTTCCATATCTTGCTATCTGCATCATCAACTGCTTCCTGATAACAAGAAGGTTCCCCATCTTCAGTAATCAAAGCAAACGATGAAGCAGAATCTTCATACCTTTTAGGTGTTTTTCTTTCCCTTGTAGACCTTCGTAGAGTGATTGGTTGCTGAATTAGTTCTGGAATTTCTCTAGTTTCCTTTGCTTCTCCACCTTCTTCATCAGAGGTCTCTCCTTCCTTTCGACTTTCTGAAAAAGGTTTAGTCTCCAATTGAATCTGCTGACTTGGCGATACCTGCTCCTATTCAACCTTTTCAACATCTGATTTTAAAAGAGAAGATTCATCAAATGTTACATCTCTACTAATGACTATCTTCCGTGAAGAAGGATCCCACAACCTATATCCCTTCACTAAATAATCATATCCAACAAAGACACAACATTTTGATTTTGGATCTAATTTTGAACGCTGATTTCTAGGAATAAGAGCATAGGCATCACAACCAAAAATCTTCAAATGCGAATAATCACAAGACTGACCCGACCAAACTTCTTCAGGAATTTGACAGTTTATTGCAATTGAAGGTGATCTGTTAACTAAATAACAAGCAGTGGATACTGCTTCTGCCCACAACTCCTTTTGCAAGTTAGCATTATTGATCATGCTTCTGGCTCTTTCCATAAGAGTTTGATTCATCCGTTCAGCAACGCCATTTTGCTGAGGGGTATAAACAACAGTTTTATGTCTAACAATCCCTTCATCCTTACAAAATTGTTCAAATTCTAAAGACATAAATTCACTGCCTTTGTCAGTTCTTAAACATTTAATTGATTTGCCTGTTTTCTTTTCCACCATTGTTTTAAATTGTTTAAACACATTAAATACATCAGCTTTCTTTTTCAACATATAGACCCAAACTTTTCGGGAGAAATCATCAATAAACATTAAAAAATATGATGCACCTCCATAAGACACAGTAGGAGATGGTCCCCACTGATCATAATGAATGTAGTCCAAAATCTGTTTACTATTATGATTTCTAGTCTTGAACCTTTGTTTACATTGTTTACCAAACACACAATATTTACAAAAATCCGATTTCAAGGATTTCAAATCAGGAAGCAGCTTGCGGTTCATCAATACCTGAAGACCTTTCTCGCTCATGTGACCCAACCGCTGATGCCATAGAGGAGAACCCTCTTCTGCTTTCTCTGACACGATCGTCGCTTCATTAACTTGAGTGCTTCCTTTGAGTCTATACAGATTTCCGACCTTTTTAGCCTTCATCACAACCAAGGCTCCTTTTGAGACTTTCAGCGCTCCATTCTGACCTGTAAATTTATAACCACTCGAATCCAAAACTCTCAAGGAAATCAAGTTTTTCTTTAGATCAGGTACATGCCTAACATTAGATAATGTTTTAACTATACCATCATACATTTTAATTGTTACATTACCAATCCCAACAGTCTGACAAGATGCATTATTTTCCATGAAAACAGAACTACCATCTACAGTTTCATATGAAGTAAACCAACTTCGGTGCGGACTCATATGATGAGAAGCACCCGAGTCTAATAGCCAATTATCATCATCTTGAGAGACATTACAGACAGGGAGAGCTTCAGCAATTAAAACCTCATCAACCATACCTGAATCAACTTGATTTGCTTCCTTGTTATGGTTCTCTGGCTCCTTCCGTTTCCAACAATCTTTCTTGAGTGTCCGAGTTTATTGCAGTACCAACACTTGGCTTTACACTTCTTGCCGCCCTTTGACTCCGATCTGGAAAAACCTATTGTTTTCTCCCCCCTTTCCTTTGACCGACCTCTGGCTACCATGGCTTCAGGTGCAGATGTCTCAATGTTAGATTTTCTTCGTACCTCTTCAGATAAGAGAGCACCCACGACAGATTCAAGCTTTAATGAATCGGCAGTGCTCAAACTGATTGAGGTCACGAAGTGATCCCATGACTCAGGCAGGGAACACAAGAAGGTTATTGCCTTGTCTTCTTCCTCCATTTTTACTTCCATATCCGACAATTGGCAAATAAGCGTATTAAAAACATTTAAGTGTTCTGCAATTTTCGTACCTTCCTTCATCCTAAGACTGTACAATTGTCTTTTTAAATAGATTCTGTTTGTCAAAGATTTTGTCATATACAAGGTTTTCAATTTTTTCCACAACCCTACAGATGTACTCTCTCCAACAATATTGAAGAGTACTTCATCTACCAAACATAATCGAACGGCACTGAGAGCTCGGGCATCCAAGTCCTCCCAGTCCGAATTTTTCATGCTTGTTGGTTTTTTATTTACCCCATCTAATGCTTTATGCAACCCTTGTTGCACCAGCAAATCCCTAACCTTCAATTTCCACAAAGCAAAATTGTTTTTTCCGGTGAATTTTTCCACCTCAAATTTTGCGTTTTTCATTTTTGCCATTTCTCCCCCCTAGGGTTTCAGATTCCCCCCCTTTTACAAATTAAAAAAATTTCCCCTCTTCTTCTAGGGTTTCAAGGGTTTCGAATCTCTTCTTTCTCCTACTAACTTTAAATAGAAATAAAAAATTACAATTTCTATTTTTTTCTTCTTTCACTAAATCCCTGCACCCTTTTAAAAATAAACAATTAATGTTCAAACCCTTGTTCTCCGACTGAACCCTTTAGACAAAAAAACAATTTTTGTTCAACCAATTTCTGTTTAAAACAACCCTTTTCAACAAATGTTGATTTCCTGACTTGAATTTTTTTTAAGCAAAGAATAGTTCTGTTTAAAATAAACAGTAAATTCCTTCTCTTAAAAAAAAAATTACCCGTTCTCCTATTGCGCTGGCAGTGGCCCTCTCCAGCTTCTCGGTGCTTTGGTTGGAACCTGCGGATGGCATGAAGAAACCCACAGATGGCAAAACCTTATTCAATGCAAACGGGCAATGGCTTGACAAACCCCACTCTTCTCCCAGCGGCAACAGTAACGGTTCTCTGTCGATGGCTCTCCACCACTTCTACTCGACGGCCGATAGTAGTTCTTGGCTTGTCTATCCACGCAGAGGAAACCCTCGACAATGCTTTCCATGCAGATGGCAAACAGTGCGTCACTCTCCACCACTACTACTTGATGGATACTTTCCAGTGGTCTCCCTTGTGCTTCCAGCGGAGCATTCTCCTCGACGGCACCAGGCAATGGTCTCACCACTCGACGACTTCTACTTTGTGTTTGAATGCTGGCGTAATCCTCTTCTGATTTTGACGGCTAACTGAATTCAGTTGCCAGCCAATCACCAATGCAACCAAGCAATGGTCTCACCACTCGACGACTTCTGTTTTGTGTTTGAACGCTGGCATAATCCTCTTCTGATTAACCAAAAAACAAGATCGACTCCCAAGCTCTGATACCACTTGTTGTAGGGAAAAACATTAAACGATAAAGAAATAGGAAAAATAACTGAATTACAAACTGAAGGATAAACACTTGGAAACTCTTATTAATGAAATGATTCTCCATACTTTACAAGCCTCTCGGGCCATCTTATTTAACCTGGACTTATTTCGTTATTCCAACTACATTTTGTTATTCAAACTACATTACGTTATTCCAACTACATCACTAGGTAATAAGTAAATTGCCCAGAATTACTTATTAACAATTGTTGTCATATTTTTAACAAATTCATCATGAGCGTGCTACACAGGGATGCTCCCTATCACTAATCTTGTTTTGTTTGGTATTTATATTATGTTCAATTGCATTTAAAAATACCATATTATAATTTAATTTCTTTAGGTGAAAGATTGAAATCACCACCACTTACACTTATTTGGAAGGAGTCCAACCAAATGTGCGTTCAGTATGAGGCCCACTACTTAACTTCAGCATAGCAAAGTGTATGATTCTCTTTCCATGCTGAAGTGTCAATTATTGCACATGCTTTCAGGACATCTTAACTGAGATGCACCTTTTCGACACTATCATTAACGTTGATTGTTCTCTAAAGAGCTCATATTTGGGGTTTTAGCTACATGTATATTGATTTGGCTCACATGTACGGGTTGTGGAAAGTGGTCAAATTTGATATATTTGGTTGAAAGATCATTCAATTGAATGTATTAACATGTTATATATAATATAACTTGTTCGCTTGAAGAAATTACATAACCAATTACTTGGAACACTAAAAGAGTTTGCTTGAACATATATATATTGTGATTAGGCTTAATGTAAGTCAGGGCTAGCCCATTTATTAGATGGAAGAAGATCGATTAACCCACAATGGGATGGCTTATCACCAGGGCATTAACATGTTACATATAATATAACATGTTCGCTTGAAGAAATTACATAACCAATTACTTGGAACACTAAAAGAGTTTGCTCGAATATATATATATATTGTGACTAGGCTTAATCTAAGTCAGGGCTAGCCCATTTATTAGATGGAAGAAGATCAATTAACCCACAATGGGATGCTTATCACCAGGATTGTGTGAGGCTTAGTTAAGCTCAAACATATATTACGTTGAAGGAGTTTGCTTGAATAAATCTTATGGATTTTAGGTTCCTAAATATAATAATAATAATCATCTAATTTTTGAGGTCACTGTCAAGTAATTAGTGTATGAGATCCCTTTATTTGTGGGATAAGGGACCCACCTCTGCGCAATGATTTGATTGCTAAAATCTATGGAAGTGTATATACTTTAGTCCCCTTGGATGTACATGCTCTTAACCATTAAGCCCACTTCAATTGTATCATTAATATAATCTATCATTAACTATATTAAACATATTATTAATTATATTTCATCATAATAATATTTTGTAAATATAGTCATTTATATTTCATCATAATTATTGAATAAAAATATGAAGTATTTTTATTTAAAAATAATGTTAATTAATAATTTTATATAAAGAGAAAATTTGATGTTGATGATGATGATAATGATTAACATCCCACTAAGACTATATGGTTTATCAGACCTTAAAAGGTAAGAGAGTAATTAGAAATTTTTAGTATTTTATTTCTATGCTAAAAAAGAAGTGAGAGAAACACTCCTAGATCACAATAGTTTTGTTGAGTTTAATTTAAGAAAGTTGGTAGTGTGATAGATATTTTGAAAATTAGATTGAATGTGAGTATAAGATGGACAATCTTAGAGAAAGTGTTTTTCAACTTCAACCCTTCTAGGATTGCACAAGTAACAAACTCTTTCATCCCATGGTGTTTTGGGAATCGAGCAACACCTAGCTTCACTATGAAGTTCATGAGAATTAGTTCTAATCTTGGTAATGTTCATTTTTATTGCCTCAAAATTGTAATGGGTAAAGACCCTGGGTTCAAACATATGGTGCCAACAAAAGGGTTTGTTGTAGTCTAGCACATGCCAACATTTTCACCTCGCTTAGCAAGAAGCGAGTCTCACCTGAGGCATGTTGAGACTAAGAAAGATAAGGGATCAAGGAGAGGCATCATGGAACAACACAACATGAATTCCAGTCCATGACTTCCTAACAAACATCTGCACTACCAGACAGGCATCATGCATAAAGAATATATTCACAATGTAAACAGAAAGAACTGATAGCACTCAAGATTATACTAAAAGAAAATTTTAAAAGGGTCACTCATTTCATTGCATTACATAGGCATAGGTGATGTTGTCTAAGCAGCAAAACCCACATTCTCCATATAAAAATTTCATAGTTTATTCATAACCCAAAATAATCCTCAAATTGGGACAACTCTAATGCGGATGCTATTTCAAATGTTGATAATTATAGTTACTAACCATAATTAAAATACCCACTTTTCCATTTATGGTTAAAACCATATACCAAAACCCCTTTTGATATTTCCTTGAATCTTTAGTTTAAAACCCAATTAAAAGAATTATTAATTCGGAATTAATATCCTTGCTCATACACTATGGTTTAAACCCCACAATGTATTTTCTTCGAATTCATGCAATATCCACCTGCATATTAAACCATCACATGTTCCCGCATGTCTTTCCTTATCCAAAGTTTAATTATACTTGTGCTCGACCCTTTCTCCATTCATTTCTATTATAACAGAAATATAATAGAAATTATATTATACTTTTATGAACCATATCCGCTTTATCATTTTCAATTCTATGGAATAGACTTTGGATAAAAACCTTATAATTTCGGGCCCACACTGTCATTTCAACATACCTTTATGGGATTTCATTTCGCGTTCTAATTTCACTTTTCAAAACAATCAACACCAACCTTTCGTCATCGGACAGTCGTCGCGCTCTATCCCCCAATCCGACGACAATCGTATTACAAAGATGCATGAATTTTAATATACCTTTTTCACTGTCCATCCGTTATCAACTCTGACGGCGGACACTTCATCGCGCTCCAACCCAAAGATCCAACGACAATCGCATTACAAAGATTCTTAAGTTTTAATTCTTCAAACTCACGTGAAATAGGCGGTATTGAATTACCGTCTATGCAACGTGTCACACGCTGAATGCTATTGCGTTCGTTTCAACGATTACCGCTTACCACCTTAGTGCTACACGAAAACCATTAGTGGTTTTCAAAACCACCTTTCAATGTTCCATTTCCGTTGACTCACAATTCCACTTGTGCGCGGTTGCAAACCACATGTTTCACCATTTATCATTTAAATGTTGTGCGGAAACCCCTTTGGAGTTTTTTTAAAACCATTCCTCTGTTTCTCTTCAATTGTGAAACCCTCTTCACGGTTTCGTTAGCTTCTGATCTTTGCTTCTATTGTTTCTTCGCTCCAGTTCATGACAGAATACAGGGTTTCAAACAATATGTCAGTGTGATTTAAACAATCAGACATTCCTCCACTATTATATTCAATATCAATTGCAATTAACCCTTGTTCCGGTCCTGATCCGAATCACTGTTCAATCGGAGGTATTTCTAATACACATAGTCCAATATATCCGAATATTGAATTGAAAATTCAGTTCCTCTGTTGTGTCATCAATCCTTTCAGTGATCGATACACCTCAACTTATCTGTCTTCACAGATATGTATGCAAACCCTTATTTTTCTTCAGCTCAAAATCACAATATTGACAATAATCTTGTTTCGACAATTAACATCAATTTTTCCATTGTATATAGAACCACCACTTCAAACCCTTATCACAGAGTTTTATTCACACACCTGTTCATAAACTCTGAGCATTTCTCACACATAATTAAATCAATCAATACACACATAATCCAAAAACAATCTCTTTATATATAAACAAATATTTACATAAATCCAGAACACTTCATGTTTTGTCTTTCCTTCTTTAGGCTTGATATTCAAATCAATGGCCCTTTTCTCCAACTGCCCGTAGGCTTAACAAACAAACCTCCTGTTTGTTAAAAACCCTACTCTACCTCTACTACTGTCTCCTGTCTCTTGTCTACTTTTGCTTTTGAGGCTTATTATTTTTATACAGAATAATCTGAACTAATTTAGGTTCAAATCCTCCATCATCTCAACAAATTCCTCAAAATCCTCAAAGTCCTAAAATTTATCCTTTATCCCTAAGGATCCTCTTTAATCCCATAAAATCATGAAACTGATTCTAACTTAAGGTTTACAATCAATTCGCAAATCTCTCATTCCCTTATGGTGTTGAAGATTGCAACAAGAAACAGTGAAGGAGGAATCCTAAAACATCATTCCTGATCCTAGTTGGAAAATAATCACCTAAACTAATTGGGGCCCACATAGGTGATTTTTGTCGCAAAGTATATTTTTAGACTATGTCTATTTTTAGACATGTCGATCATATTCTATGAGTTGCAGGATGCTATTTGTGGATGGTTGGTCAAGTTGGAAAAATATATGGACTTCTATTTTTAGACATATTGGGCGGAATCTATTTTTAGATTGCCAGTCTAAAAATAGATATGTCGAATATTATTAGCTCTTAATAATATTTGGACTATAAACATTATCTTATTCTCTTGGAGCACTTCAATTAAGTGCACATATGTGGCACAGGCGCTGACAGAAGGAATTACGCTATTCCTAAGGGTTAAGTGGAGCTATTGCATGGAGGACTTCAATGAGAACTCATGTGACAGAGTTTGGTGGAGTTGTAGAAGTAGTTGGTGGAGTTGTGTTCAGTTTAACTCAGTTAGACACAGTTGAGGTAGTTGTATCTAGTCTAACTGAATGATACACTAATGAGAGTGGTGTGAATTAATTAATTATTAACTCATTAATCAACTGAAGAATACATCAGTTAACTACAGTGCATGGACAGTTTTAGTGGAGACCAGTGAAGAGGTAGGTGAAAGAGCAGTGTGACTATTAGTTGTGACTATAGTGTTGCATGATTTACAACACATAGTGGTTGGAGATGCCTATGAAGATTACGTGAGCAAGGCTGGGGAAATTCGAACTCATCCAGGGCCATTCTTCAGCAGTGATTGTGCAGTAGAGGCAGGGTAGCAGGCGGCAGAGATTGGAGCATGAGATTTGCTAGATCGGACCTGATTAGTGTGTAGCAATTGGAGATTGTACTGAGAGCTTGTGAGGAGCTTTGTATAATGATTGTTACATGATATCTATGACATATAATATACAGATAGTTGGGGGTTCTCAGCTTTAATCTTTCCCATAAATTATTGTGTTCATATGTGTGAATTTTTATGGTTTTAATGTGTGCATGGAATTGATTTTATTTCCACAATTAATGATCAATGGTAGAAGAGATTTTGTATTGTGCATGAAGTCAAATAGTGTGTGATCAGGAGAATCTCGGATGTATAGCATATCAGTTATATAATTTCTACATGGTATCAGAGCGATATTGATCATTGGAGCAATTGCAAAACATTGAAACGGTTGAGTTTTGTGCTGGTGGAATTCGAAATTGCTGCAGTGTTTTCTTGGTGTCAAAATTGAGCATTCATTGAAATGTCTTTCAGCGGATTACGATTGGAGTATGCCCTTGAGGGCAGCTCGAATTATATTGAATGGAAGGACAGGATGGAGGCGGTGCTGGAGGATAATGGGTTGACGGAGTTCATAGATGTTGATATTCCTAAATCGGGTTCTAGCGATGCAGCCACACTTGACGCATGGCAAAAGAAGGTAGCACGATGTCGAAGGATTCTGTTGGAAGGTGTGAATGATCACATAGTGTCCAACCTTCATGGTAAAGCTTCTCCATTGTTGATGTGGAAAGCATTGACAGAATTTTTCCAAAGCAAGAGCGACCAGAAGAAGTTGGCGCTCAAGGATAAACTCAGGAAAATAAGAATGGAGAAGAATGACACTATTCTGGTATACTTGACAAAGTTTGTCCACTGCAAGGATGAGCTTGGGAGTGTAGGCGTTAGTGTGAATGATGAGGACTTGGTGAGCTTGGCTCTCCTTGGGCTTCCGAAGAGTTGGCATTCCTATCAGGACTCTATCAATGGTCGGGAGAGACTGCCAGGATGGGAGAGACTGCCAAGATGGGAGCGACTTTGGTCAGATCTTGTGCAGGAGGAGATAAGGCGGGATATCAGGGATGGATCTTCATCAAAGAATGATGATGAAGAGGATTGCGCTTTGGCTGCCAAAGCAAGGAAAGGGAAGGGGAAGAAAAATCCTTCTCAATTCGGTGCGGATGGAAAAGAGCATGACATGTCCAAAGTGAAGTGTTTTCACTGTCACGAACATGGGCATTTCGCCACGCATTGTCCACAGAAGAAGAAGAACAAGCAGGCTACTGGAGTTGCAGCTGGTGAGGCTCTTGCCTCGCAATTTGAGCTGGACTTCTCATTGATCGCATGCATGGTGTCGAGTGCATTGGGATCGGGGTGGTATTTTGATAGTGGCGCTTCCTTTCACATGACGGGAGATGTGAACCTTTTCAGTGACTTGGTGGAGAAAGATCTCCAGTTGCATGTTGAGTTGAGCGACAATGGACGATACAATGCGACCGACATTGGTACCATTACCTTTTAGAGGGAGTTAGGTAAACTCATTATTTTACAAGATGTGGTGCATGTTCCAGGTTTAAAGAAGAATTTAATCTCAGTCACAATGTTAGAGGATAAAGGCTATGATTTTGTCTTTAGTGAAGGAAAAGTTTTCCTTCGGCACAAAGCAACAGGACAAGTCAAGAAGGTTGGGATTCGAGCCAAGAATCTCTACAAACTTGAAGTAGATGGGATTTCTATGGAGCTTCCTACTGTTGGGAAGTGCAAAAAAGGCATGCAATTGAAGTTTGAGAGGGAGCAAGTTTTGCATGCAGGTAAGAGTGAACCTCAAGATGTGGAGAAGCCATAAGATGAAGATCATGGAATGGGAGCAACCACTCATGCAGAGAAATTTCGTGCCAGATGGGAAGAGGGAGTGCATGCGGCTATACCACCAGGTGAGAGGTGGGGCGAAATGCATGAGTAATCCCAAGAGGAGATTTCTGGGCAGGATTCATTGAGATGGTGTGGATCTCATGAATTGAACCTGGCTACGAGGTTCCCATAGAGCAGCAGTAGCATGATCATTTGGATTGATGCAAGAAGATCAAAGTGAGAGTGTCGGATACTGGAGCACGGTTCAGAGTTGACAGCAAGTGTAGAGTGCATGGGTGCAAAGTTCAACAGCGCAGTGGTTCTTGAAGACATGTGCAGTAGCTAAGCAGAAGTCGAAGACTTTGATGATAGATGCATCAGATTGATCGAGTTTTTTGGAGCCTATTCAGTTTCGGAAGAGTTGTAGAGTAGATGCATGGAGTTGCATGGCGCTTGCAAAGGTTGCAGGGCAAATGCATGGAGTTGCATGTCGCATGCAAAGACAGTCCTTTCTTGTTGAGAGTGAGTGTTGAATATTGCAACAAGAAACAGTGAAGGAGGCATCCTGAAACATCATTCCTGATCCTAGTTGGAAAATAATCACCTAAACTAGGTGGGGCCCACACAGGTGATTTTTGTCGCAAAGTCTATTTTTAGACTATGTCTATTTTTAGACATGTCGATCATATTCTATGAGTTGCAGGATGCTATTTGTGGATGGTTGGTCAAGTTGGAAAAATAGATGAATTTATATTTTTAGACATATTGGGCAAAATCTATTTTTAGATTACCAGTGTAAAAATAGATATGTCGAATATTATTAGCTCTTAGTAATATTTGGACTATAAACATTATCTTATTCTCTTGGAGCACTTCAGTTAAGTGCACAGATGTAGCACGAAGGGGAGGTGACGGAGAAGGAATTACGCTATTCCTAAGGGTTAAGTGGAGCTGTGCATGGAGGGACTTGATTTTCGAACTCATGTGTGAGTTTGAGTGAAGTTGTAGAAGTAGTTGGTGGAGTTGTGTTCAGTTTAACTGAGTTAAACATAGTTGAGCTAGTTGTATCTAGTCTAACTGAATGATACACTAGTGAGAGTGGTGTGAATTAATTATTAATTAATTCACTAATTATTAACTCATTAATCGACTAAAGAATACATCAGTTAACTACAGTGCATGGACAGTTTTAGTGGAGACCAGTGAAGAGGTAGGTGAAAGAGCAGTGTGACTATCAGTTGTGACTATAGTGTTGCATGATTTGCAACACACAGTGGTTGGAGATGCCTATGAAGATTGCGTGAGCAAGGCTGGGGAAATTCGAACTCATCCAGAGCCATTCTTCAGCAGTGATTGCGCAGTAGAGGCAGACTAGCAGGTGGCAGAGATTGGATCATGAGATTTGCTAGATCGGACCTGATTAGTGTGTAGCAATTGGAGATTGTACTGAGAGCTTGTGAGGAGCTTTGTATAATGATTGTTATATGATCTCTATGACATATAATATACAGATAGTTGGGGGTTTTCAAATTTAAGCTTTCCCATAGATTATTGTGTTCATATGTGTGAATTTTTATGGTTTTAATGTGTGCATGGAATTGATTTTATTTCCACAATTAATGATCAATGGTAGAAGAGATTCTGTATTGTGCATGAAGTCAAATAGTGTGTGATCAGGAGAATCTCGGATGTATAACATATAAGTTATATAATTTCTACATATGGAATCTAAACTATCATAATTCTCTCATGTTCTCCAATCATTCGGGGACATTTACAACTTCCTCACAATACTTAATATCTCTCATTAAAATCACTCAAAAACATTAATAATTACATAAGAAACCAATATTCTTTTGAAAACACAAGACCCCTATGTCTATTAAAATACAAAGGATTTTCTTGAGCGTAATGCCCCTGCATCAATAGGACATTCCCACAACTTCCCCTTTTATTAATAGATAGAAGCATTATCCCAATACAATATTACAACCATCAATGCTAGCGCGACAACATTTTTGGATTACATTGCAAAACAAAATTCACAGAAAGACTAGTTAACAACAAGGGGCTCTCGCTTAGTACAACGACAACATTTCGGCATCAATCCCCCTTCTTCTCTGCTTGATCTTATTACAGATGTCCTTATGCAATCTCGGTTGCCAAATCTACCCGTTGTCACCTCAGATATCAGGTCCATTCTTCTTCGACAACTTCTCTCGGCTTAACGTTGACTACTTGTTCCGTGCATCTATATTTCTTTAGCATCATCTGCGAATTCTGCCTTGACTATGCTTCTCTCCATCTTCCCCACACCTTTCCTTCGACATTTGGTCATCATGAATTACTCTTTTCATTTTCTTCTGTAGTCTTTTGCGCAATTGTTTTTTGGTCAAATCTGGTCAAAACTTTGCCAAAACTTGGTTCCAAAAAATGAAGAACCCAATAGGCTTCGACCACAATCTATTGACTCATCCTCGAGTCAATCTTTCATTGGTTCTTTTGTTGTTGGTTGTTGGTGTTGCACCTCTTCCTATGCTAGCTCTCCCTGTGCCACGGGTGTACCTTCAAATGAAGAACCCAACTCAGGCATTGATTGTAGGACACCAACTTTGAACTGAGAGTAGTCATGAATCGTAGTCCTCCAGGAATCCACAAGACTCGTAGCCTGAGCGAGAAACTGGGTGGTGGTAAATTCAAAATTGAGGTGTTTCGGCCATGCCTCCATGACATCATGCAATTGGTTCTCTGCTTCGGTGATGAGTTGCCTCAATTTCCTGAATTTTTGCATGTTCAGCGGCTTGAGGTCATGGAACACAGCTTTGGTGGCGTGGGAGTATTCCTCAATTTGGTTGATCTGCTTTTCCAATGAATCACTTCGAGCAAACAAATATTTTTTTTGGTTAGGATCGACCATGAGCAAGGCTTGATTGAACAATTGTTGAACAAGCTAACGCAACTCGTATACAGACTAGTTCTTTTTAGCAAAAATCCTAGGCCAATCATGGACCTGTTGGAAAGATTTCCTACGCATCTGCTGTAATTTTCCCAAGAGATTCTTTAAGTGAATCTGCATCTGTGATTTTCTGCTCAATTTTTGCGGCATACTGGGTGTCTGCAAGGGTGTGCTTCAACGCTCGGTTTGCAGAAGCAAGATTGCTGCACGCTGCCTCGATGTGGTCGCAACATTTAGAAAGAGTAAAAGCAAAAAAAAATCCTCTAGTGCATTTGGCACCACTTTAGCAATTGTGGGCCATAGCCTCTGGAACTTGGCGCTGATATCCTTGAATCATTGTTGCAAGTCGAACTTTTCCTATAGAAGCTGGTCCTGTTCAACCATGAGGGAGAGAATTTTTTGTTGTTGTTGCTCATGATCAACGATTAGGTTGTTGTGCAAGGCCTCTGCCTATCGAGAAACAAGTTGTATAAAGCTAAGCAATTGGGAGGACGACCAGTTTTGGAGAGCGTAGGGCGACATAGCACCAAGTAAGGGAAACCATGCTTGCAGAGGTTGTCTGCTAGCGAGGAAATTTTTAGAATGACCTTATGGGGAGGTCTCTCTCTCCAGGCTCTACTCATTGCGAAATTTGGTGCAGACTTCTTCAATTGTTGGCAATGGCAATGAGGGAATAAGACTAGAAGTCGGGGCTACAGTGCCTAGCGTTGCTTGGCACTTGTCCGAATATTGACTAAGTTGGAGGATTTGGGTTGTTGCCACTTCCGGGCCAAGCACTAGAGGCAAGGTATGAGGTACATGCATCGCAACAGTAGCATCAAGGGTTGTGCTCCTATCTAATACATCTGGGGATTTCTCGACAATGTCTTGGATGACAGATTCAACTTCTGTTTTGGTCTCGGTGGTAAGAGGGTTGTCGATTTGAGGAAGATCAGAGATCATGGCGGAGGGGGATGCAATATGTGGCGAAGGCTAGGAGATGGCAGAGAAGTAGTAGGCGTGGAATGCAGAGGTTCCTTGATTATTTAAGCACCAGTGCTAAACCCTTGGGGTTCTTCCCCCGTGAGGTCGACGATTTGGAGCTGGTGAGGAGGTAGGTTGCTTCGAGCTGAGGAGGGGAAAAGGGAGGTGAATTGAATAGGCTCAAGAACGATCGATTGAGTGGTATAGGTGGGTCCCATGGTACCCAAAAAGACGGTTAATGGCATGAGTATCTAAGGATCAATGGGAAACCAACGTGAACATCAGAGGGGAAGGTTTCATAGCTTACCAGGGGACTAAGGGCTTCTCAAGTACTGTGAACAGATGAAATAGTCTCTTTGAATTGCTTGAAGACGAGATTGAGGACCTCCTCAACTAAGCATTTCTTTGAAGAGGAAAAACTTTCTGCTGACAGTAGGCATGGCAACGTTCCTTCAAATGAATTCAAAGGATTGTTATCCTGGATTTCACAACTCATACCATGCCAGGAATGAACTTCAATGTGGAATACATTTTCAGAAAGGTAGAAGGGCAGTGACTTCATGTGAAAGGTATATGCATATGCATTGACAACTTTGGGCCTAATGTAGGTGGTGTTGTGACGAAGGAAAAACCAGATAATGGGTGAGTACACATCCAGAAGCAGTCGGTATCTGCGTGATCTATTTTGTGATGCTTATCATTTTAGCATACCAGTCGACGAAGGATTCTTCGTTAATCACTTTGTTGTCGGGGTCACTGAATAGTCTCCATGGGAGATACGATAGTGCGAAAGTCTGATCAATAGACACCAAATCTCGTTGTCGTCCTTCGGGGGTGCACCACTTCATCATGGCTATAGCTACGATGAGGTAGTCGTTAATAAAATAGGTAGCCCTCTTGTAGACGTCTTCGCAGGCCTCGAATAACTCATTCAACAAGTAGCTACACCAATTCAGTTGCTCTCCTCGATCACAAGCTTCAGAAACAGAGATTGTATCTAATGTGCACTCACCCTTAGTGTAATGCCGCATGATCTTCCCCGCTATCACATGACATGCAAATTTTATTGAGGGAGTATTAATCATGTCGACAATAGCCCCCTGCCGCCCCGCTAAGTAGCATACTTAGTGTAAAAAGTGTTATGCCCGGTCTTCTTACCTTGTTTGGATGTAGTCTGAAAGGCAGACGAGACATCGACACCAACATCAGACAGCCTTGTCAGCCTCTGAATGTCATTAACGTGTATTGGGTATACTCGATCTAGCCATAGAGACCCTCCATGAAACTGGCTGATCAGAAATTTGGTACATCTCATTGTCGCTCCAGAGGCACCAAAAACAAGTAGATTATGCATATTCATCAAGGAAGATTGTTGTAGTGCTCAAAATTCAGTTTAAAGGTGAGAAGAAATGCTTCCATCTTGTTTCGATGAAGGCCTTGTGAAGACTTTGCACTTAAGAAAAGAAAAGTGGAAAGGATTAGAAAAATCGTTGTCTACCAATGAGGATTTTTCATACTTCCCTAGGAGATCCTCCATCTTAGTAATCAATCATCTGACTGAACTATAGGAATAACAGGCTTAGGGATACAGGTCATGGTTGCGACTTGAAGATTATAGACACTATGAACAAGAGGTTTGGATTTAGATTGAAAACAAGAGGAGCTTGACACCGAAGCTAGGGTGGCTAATTCGACGCACCAACTTCTTACAATGAAAATTTTAATATTGCCATGTAGATTATATAGAAAGACCTGACATGACGTGTATGATTGGACCATTTAACTAATAAATATGACAAGTTCCCATAATCAATCTGAATCATGACAATAATGGCGACTATGACACAATCCTGAGGTGGATGACGCAAAAGACTCAAAAGGCGGGTGATAATCATGACCAATTACCGAGGAATGATGACTTCTACAACCTTTGAAGTTCCAAATTACTTTTGGAATTACATTTGACTCTTGGTATTACATGTCCTTTGGACTTCCATGACTCTTGAGTTCACATGTGACTCTTGGACTTCTACTTGTTTGCCTTTTACAATGACTACAATAATACATCTTTGTCTTCCATATCATCATATGATGAAACTAAAACGCCACTATCTTGGATGATTGGGACATTACAGTGACTAATGACATGGATCTGCTTCAGTGGTGACATGGATTCCACTATGTCTATTCCTTATCATCATCTGCTTAAGGTGCTTCCACCCTTCGAAGGGTCTTCAAACTTTGGAGTCTTCATGGTGCTTTGATCATCAAGCTTTAGGTGTGTTCTTGGTTCTTCTTGTGCTTCATTTGTTCATCCTCTTTTCCCGATCTTCCTTGTGTGTGTCTACCATAAGGTTCCTGGAATACCTGTTTATGCAAATACTCATGACGAACAACTATTAGTCTGAAAATATCCTACTCTACCATGATTTATGCATATTTTCTATTTCACGCCCTTTCAATGTGCTTAAAATGGTCAAGAGAGCTTTAGGGTGCAAGGGCGTACTCTAAAAGGTTGAAGGATGGAGGAGGAGGAGCTTTGAGGCTTCGGGATGTGCTCATGCGCCCCAAAGAAGAAGGCAATCAAGGCAACGCTCATGTTGCAAGTCTGAAGGATGAAGGGGAAGACTTCGGGCTTCCCAAGTGCACTATGCGCCCAAGGGAGAGAGGGAGGGCACAAGGTTCACTCCCAAAGGCTAAAGGTCGAGGCCTCATGTCTTCGGGGTATGCTCATGTTCCTAGGAGGCCTCAGGAAGGGCGCAGGGTGCACTCTTGAAGATTGAAGGTTGGGGCTTTGTGCCTTCAGGGTGCAACAGTGCACTCAATCAATTCAGGAGGGCGCATGGCACATAGGGGAAGGATGAAAGGCTAAGCTTCGGGTCTTTAGGATGCATCAGTGCGCTAAAGGAGGGTGCACTTCTTCGAGTCGAAGGAGTGCGATCAAGGAAGACTTGGTGAATTGAGGGTGCAATTTGGAGCAGGGAAGGGGCTTCGTGCTTTTGGAGTGAACTTAGCTCCATGGGAGGGCGTAGGGCACACTTTTGAGTCTCCCATCAAGACTTCGGAGTGCGTTCATGCGCTCTTGGCCTTGATGAGATCATTTTAAACCAAAATTTGTCTAAGTCTAGATGATTGATCGAGGGGTGGCCAAGATGAGTTCCGCACACAAAACCACGTTCAACACATACTAACTCATCAAGAAAACTTCGACAAACTTAACCAACAATGAATATTCATGAAAACGCCACTTTCTGCACATTCCCCAACTATAAACAATGAAGTGTGTGAGACTGCAACCCAAAAGTGTTGTTTTACAACAAGAAAGGTGTTGCGACCATGAAACACATATAGAGATGTTCTAATTGATGTGATGACACTTGAGAAGACTCAAGAACACTTAATACATATCAATTAATATAAAACAACACTTTACGACAAAGGCGAACATGATGTGACCATGAAGTAGGCTCCAAAATTTGAAAGTGGTGAAATTTTGGAGGGTGTTGTGGCAGCAACAACAATTTGGTTTGAGGACTGATAATTTTGGTTTTTGCAGATTCATTTCATCATCACAAGGGTTCAGTGTTCTATTCTAGATAAGTCACTTGAGAGGTTCCTTTAGGCCTAGCTACATGCCTTATCAACCTCTTATAAGTTATAGCTTAGCCACAGGGTTTTTCATTGACTACACTTAATTTCATTTGATTCCAAGGCTAAAATTTGTGGTTTTGTAGGATTCGCTTGACATATCATTGTTTGCAGTTCTAAGAGGTCTTATTCTTCCTAGTCATATTCATTAAAGAGGCCTAAACCCTCTCTGTTCTAACTTCTTTCTTTGAAGGTTTATTACATAAACAATTATCAAATGGGAGGCCTGGAACAATCAAAATTCACCATGTCATTTGTCATAAAATTCTGGCAGCTCCCTAGCATCTCTCTCTTGCATGGTTGGTCTATCTTAGCCCTGAAGGTTTGTTCTGAGGTCTGGTATATATTATTCTCTCGTATTTACATTTGATTGCTTGAGGAGTTGTGGATTGGTGGCAGGATCGCTTTTCTTCTTTATGTTCTCCTCCAGGTGTTGAGAGAAGCGTCTTCTTTCTATCCTAAATGCTAACCCTCTCTGCTCTCATTAAGATTTGCATATTTCATCTAATACTTGTGTTTGCAGGGTATCTATCTCGTTATTGAAAAGGATCTCTCACTAATTTTGTTTACTAATCTACTTTGATTTGTCTATGCAATAAGGGTTTCCTAAGACCCTAATCACTTTAAAAAATGAACAAAAGGAAGTCCTGACACACTAAGAGTTGGCATAATAATTACAACAAGGAAGCAACTATCAAAGTTCTTATTTATTGCATGACTGTAGTGTTTCTTGTGGTCTGATATGAAAATTGCAAAGGTCTGATCATAATTTGTCGTGGGTTGATCTGATTGGCATCTATGTTCTTGAAGGTCTGGTGCATTTATCAAAAATATTGGTTATTGATTTCCTAACTAGCTCCACCATTGTTTGCATCCTTGCATCCTTGCATTATAGCACATCTTGCATTCTCATTATTAGTTACATATTTATCAATCATTGGTGCTCATTTCTATTGTGCTTGAGAAGCATTGAAAATCTCTCTCGTCCCTAATTGTTTCATAACATAAGTGGAAGAAAACATTAATAAACGCATCTTAAGCAGCACTAATTGTCATTGCTAATATTGTCCTATTAAGATAATCTTGAAGGGCTTTGTGAGTTGTTGTTGGCATCTCTTGCAATTCTTGTGCCTTGGTAGCGGTGATCTGATATACATTGGCAACAGTTGCAGCAGTTTAGTCCCTTGTTGACAATAGTACTTTCATGTCTAATTCACCTTTTGGAGTTGATTTTGTGCACTGCTAGAAAGTATAGCCTTTTGTTAGTCATTACCTATCTTTTGTTTTTCTCTTGGAGGATTGCTTTGGAATCTTTAAAGGTCCTTATGGTTCTAATTGATATATCTAACAAGTTGCAAACAATCCTAATAAGGCACATATAGGTGGTCATTATTGCTAGCATGCTTTCATCCCAAAATATTGAGGCACCTTTATCACATTAAATCCGACATTCATTCACATTTGCACGCTCATTCTACATTTTCATCTAGCTTTCCTAACTCACTTTGCAAATTGTGTTCATTGGATATATCTTGTCATCATTGGGATGCTTTTCAATTTGCAGCATAGCCAATTCACTCATCTTACATCTCATTTGAGTAGTTATTGCATTAGTAATAACTAGAATTGTGGGCTTGATTCCTAAATTGCAGCTTACCTGTTGATAAAGTGAATCGCCTTCTTGTGAGTCTAACCATCACATTGTGTTTAAGCTTATAACTGCAAATCATTGGTGATTTGAAAGTAGTTGAAATCTTGTTCTCTTCCTCATATTTCTAATTGTTAAACTAATTTCCCTAAGCATCACTTGTTAACATGGTGTTTAACATGGTATCGGAGCTGATACGTTCATAACCAGCTCAACATTGAGTGAACCATTTGTGTTTATGGCCTGTGCATATCTGCAAAAAATTCTTGGCGTTTTTGCAGAATTTTAGAGAGTTTCTGTAGCAGTGATTTTGCCGCATTCAGAAGAAGCAGCATTCAGAAATTTCGTCTTGGAGAAAAGCAGCACTGTGCATCTGAAGGTTTTCATTCTGCATTTTCCATGCAATTTCTGTTGCCCACTTTTAAATTTCTGCATTGAAGAGCTACTGGAAAATAGTGTTTCAAAGTTGGTTTTTGAAAGAAAAATTTCTGAGTTTCTACCTAGAATTTTCTGGAAAATTCTACATTTTTAAAGTCCATTTTTTTGCTGCTGGGCTATTGGAAAAATTTCTGAGTTTTGTCTGCTAAAAATTTCTGAATTCTACAGTGACAAATTCTATGCTGCTGAGATATTTTATGGACTAAAATTCTGCTATACATTTGAAAATTTTTTCATTTCTCCTGCTGTCCTCTGCTTTATTCTGCTCTCTACTGTTAAAAAAAAAAAAAAAAAAAAACAGCAGAGAAAGAGGAAGAGAGGAAATGAACAGTAGAGAGGAAGAGAAAATGACATATCAGTAAATGGGCAGTACACATAGAGAAAATTGCAGTTTTACATTTTATGATTTGTGGCATATATAAGAGGGTGATTTTTTGAAGAATTTTACATGAGAAGACAAGTTTGCCATCATTTTTAAAACAACTATTTGAAGAAGAGAAATCAGCTGCCCCAAGGACCTCTTGCACAGTTGTTTTTGCTGCACATTCATACAAATATTTTGCAGTGATGTTGTATTGAACTAACATTGTATTGTGAGTGAATATTGCTTCTTCATTCATAATCAGTATTTGAGTTGAAAAAAACAAATTTGTTGATTGTCCTCCATCATTTGAGAAGCACACTTTGTACTTTAAGATTTCCATAGTTGGAAATTCTTTAGAGTCATTTGTAAATTTTGAAAGGAAGTTGAATCACATTGTAAACAGGTGCATTTTCGGTTGAAGTTGACACCCTTTCATGTTTTGAGCCTAAGTTGTTGAAATGACTAAAATCAATGAGGCATTAGAGTTGTTGAATAACCTCATTCATTCAAATGTTGATGATATGATAAGAATGAGCAAGAATGCTCTTTGTAACATTCAAAATTGTTTACTAGATGCACAAGAAAAGATTGAGTTTTTGCAGTTGGAATCTCAGCTTCAGCAAGATGAACTTCAGCAAAAGAGTCACCATTTTGAACCTGTTTCTGTTCAGAAGATTGTGAAGGACTCTCATCAGAAGAAAGAAGATAAAGTTGCAGTTGATCCACATTCAATTCCTTGTACTAGAGCAGATGTACATGCAGATGCAATAGCTCAACCTGCACTTCTCAAGCCCATCATCAGACCTTGGGAAGAGCTTGTTCACAACAAGCACAGAACTGGTCTTGGATATGACAAGGATTTGTCCTTTCATATTTCAGACTACACCAAGCCCATCATATTTCAGAGTGCCAAATTCCTGTATGACAGTTCATCTGCCGTTGTTCCAGATCCTACTCCACAACAAAAACAACATATTGTAAAATGCCAACACTGTGATCAAGTTGGCCATATGAAAGATCACTATTTTGATCTTCATCCATGCAAGCACTGTGGTCGGCACACTCATTCTTCAGACAGATGCTTCATACACAAGCCTCCTACAAGAACAAAGATTCATCTTGGATGGATCACTTCTTGGAAATGGGCATCAGTAGCCAAGAAGATGTTTAAGACACATGTCAGAACTTGTTCACGAATATTGAGCAAACTTGCAGTTGAGTTTTCGCCATCATCTCACCTTGTCCCTGTGTTACACAGCAATTTGTCACCGTCCCTGCAATTCCCCATCCCACACAATTGGAGGGCTCATTCCGTGACCTGTGAAGTAGTGACATAGCTTGAAAACTCTTTCATGGCATTCCCCTAAACATGTACTTTCATTGCCCTAAAGACAACTCCTTGTGAAAAACCCTAAAAACACCCCTTTTTGCATTGGTGTGGGTAGCCAGTTCAGTACCCGCGCCAATGGGGGAAATCCTTCAAAGAGGGCACGCCAATTGGTGCTCTGTCCCAGATTCGCACTCGCGCTAGCCATTTTAAGGAGTGTTTTTAAAAAATAAATGGCAGAAGTTTCATCCTAACTGATCCAGAAACTGGTATCTAATTTGAGTTGGGAGGTTTGGCTCCAGATCTCCATGTAGAGGAAGTGGTTTGCCACCTCTCATGGAAGCTTCCTTGAGGATAGGGCCAATCCCATGATTATAGGGATCCCAACTCCTCTTCCTCCATCTATAAAATCTTGCTCATCTCCTTTGCAAGCTAGTCTCCAAGTTCCCAAGAGCCATCAGAGCCTTATGCTGCAAGAGCCTTGATTCATTCCCTTAAGGCCAAATCCAAGAAGGGAGATTATTGTCGAGACATCTGAAGAAAGAGGTTTGTCCCATTCCCGACAGGGTTTTTCGAGATGTGTTCTGCTGGCGACCCTCCGAAGGAGAATTCAGCGTCAGGGCTATGGTTGTATTCTTCTTTGATTGATTAATGATAAACGACTATTGGTTATGGTTCCACTTCTGTTGTTGATTATGATGATGAGTTATGTCTTCTCTGACTGACATATAGTTGCATATAATGGATTTTACACTTGCGTTTGTTTTGTTTCTTGCGTGTGCAGGTGTCCGATCACGGAGATCGTGAGGATTGTGATCTGCCGAAGCTAAGGAACGGGAGCGCTACTTTCTCTACAAGCGATAGCGTTGGATTCCAGGTAAGCCTTCATCGCTAGTTGGTTTATTTGCAATTAGGAACCTGCACTATAGCGTGAACGATTGTTGCTAGACTCGGTCTGGGCTAGTAGGGATCGCCTCTGTCTGCAGAGGGGATTTACCTCCACAACAAATTGGCGACTCCGCTGGGGATCGTCTAGCTTGTTGTTGTTTGTTTTATAAACTATAGACGGAGCCTGAAGTTAGCCAGATAGCCTTCGAAACGCTATTGCTCTGCATTAGCGAAGTAGATCAAAGCTGCTTCAGTCAATCTCCGGTTTAGTTTGTGAACTGAACACTTGGAGTATTGTCTTGTTTTTTCGGTTGTTTCTCGATTCTGCTTGCTTGATCGGCTCTTTTGGCTGGCTCTTTTTGTGTTTGGCTTTTGGTTCAGCCCCAGAGGATCAGATTTGACCTCTGCTTTTCCGAATTTTCACCTTTTCATAGTTGGCTTGATTGGCGCGGTTTCCACCCTAACAGTGGCGCCAATTGGCGCGGGTTGCCGGTTCATCACTCGCGCCATCCCCTATCTGGCGCGGATTATATCCAAACAGTCGCGCCATCTTCTGTAGGTGCTAGGGTTTATCCTTGTTCGGAAGCTTCTTTTGGTCAATACTTTGCTTCTGGGTTTGTTTTGGATTCTGCTTGAAATGGTGAGTCTGGTCTTGGTTGGGAGAAATTCTTTATTTTTTCATTTTTGGGCGTTGGCGCTAGTTGTCAGTTAACAACCCGCGCCAATTGGGCATTGGCGCTAGTTGTCAGTGAGCAAGTCGCGCCAGTTGGCGCTAGTTGTCAATGACAAAGTCGTGCCAATTTTATGGTGTGTAAAAATTGAGATTTTTTCCCTAAATCCTTCACCAGTGTGTCTTTCCCTTCTGGTCTTTTCACTGTATGAGCATAGATTACATTGCTCGTTGTTTGAAATGTCTTCTTTCCATGATTGTTTGATGTAAAAAGGAATGAATGCCTTGTTTTGATCTCTTGCTTTGGAAGTCCTCTTTATGTTTGACCTCATATGTCTTGTCGCCTTTTGAGGGATTTCGTGACAAAGTGTTTGAAACAACAATTGCATTCTTAGTGTTTGTTTACATCTCTTTTCCATTCATCCTTCATTAAGAAGATTTGCGTTTATTTAGTTTTCGTCTCATAGTTTGCTTTTCGTTAAAATGCATTAGATCACATTGCATTGAAAAGTATTTTTTGAGATCCATCATTGAACCTAGATTACATTGTTTAATGATTGAAAACTAGAAATCGCTTTGATTGCATTCTCTTTTATTAAAATCATGCATTAAGTAGATTCTCATTTCATCGAAAAATGCATTGAGTGCATTCTTCTCATTTGAAAAGGAAAAAGAAATTGTGCGTAGATTACAATTGCATAGTTTTCGAAAAAAGAAGAAGAGGATTTTGCATAGATTACATTGCATTATTTGCATCGTTGAATGTTTGAAATTACTTTTGGATAGTGAAAGTCATCTAGTTTGGAAAAATTTCATTTACAGTGTTGTTGTTTGTTGCATCATTATTTGAAAATCTTCCCTTAACTAGATAGCATTCATCGAATTGAAAAGATTTATTTTCTCATATATCTGCATATAGGATATTGTCATATGACACTCGCTAGAGCCTGAAAACTGAAACGTAATTGAAGATAAACATTAAAATTTATTCAATTTACACTAAGGCAGCATTGAAACATTAACGCAACATTTAGAGGTCTAGGCTAGAGACGTGTTCCGGCGTCTTTAAACCTAGTAGCTGTCGTTCGCCTCTTGACTTTAGATAGCACTAGTGCGGACTTGTGTTCCCCGTACCGTCGAGTATATAAAGGGAGACCCCACTAGGTTTCTATAATTTATCCATAGGAAGCCAAGTCTACCGCCCTATACCCGTGATACACCGGACACAGCATTCGAGGAGATTGCCTGCACGTACGTTAAGTCCTTGGTTGATTTCTCTTTCATTTTGAAACCAAGGTGTATATTGCAGTTCACGGTTATTTGGTACATCCTTTGCCTAGATTACCTAAGCAGTCATTTTGATCTTATCTGACTCCTTAAATTTGAAAAGATCACCAAGCGCTCGTCCTTTCACGCTTGCTTCAAAACTGAAAGAGATAGAGTCATCTTTGATCCGTTTCTTGACTCTTAAAACATGAAACAGTGAAGTTTCTAAGTTTCAATGTGGTAAAATAAATCACCCGCGATAACATGCTCTTTTAGAGTTTGCTTGTTTTTAGCCCGTGTGCGGTTTTGAGTTGTTGATGGCAACTTTTCCAGAGTTCACCAACCAAGGAATCCCCTCCAATGGGAATCCTGGTCATTTTCCTCCTTTTGGAAATGTTGGTGCTCCTTATATGGCAACGTTGTCCCTTCCTGGGTTAACTGTTGGGTTTCCTGTTTGGTTATTTTCAACCTCTGTGGTCTCAAATGTCCCGGCTACTGTTCAACCATCTCCTCCGCCTGAACAACATCATGTTGATTCTAAGGTGGACCTCTCCCCTTCTTCACCTGTTTCTGCATCTTCATCTTCTACTTTGCCTGGTGAAAGTCTGGATTCGAGTAACCAGGTGGCTAAGAAGAAGAAAAAGAAGACAAAGAAGAAGAAGTCTGATAAGCGAGAGGCTATGAGTGCAACCACTGCTTCTGAAACATCTATTCTTGAAAAACCTTCCAACCCTCCGCGGAAAGTCAAGTTCCCTTGCATGTTATGCACAGGAGATCATCTTCTTCGAGATTGCCCTGGCATTCCCAAGGTGCTCGAAGCATGGTCCAACGGTCGTCCGCCATTGCCTTTGGCTTCCGGGAGTCAGGTTGGGGGTACGTCTTCAGCTAGTGCTGGTAAAACTCTTAAGAAGCAGGGTAAGCTCACCAATCCCTGTAAGTTGTGTGAAGGGCACCATGCCATTCACCGTTGTCCATATATGGATGAAGCCAAACGAATTTTGGACAACTCAACTGTTTCTACACCATGCCTTCCAGCTGGTTATAAACAGCTTTCTTTGAGTCCTCCACCAGTTGATCCTATGATTGGTCAAGAGTCATCCTTGGTCGATCCCGCTCCCCCGGAAATTCAGATTCAAGAATTCGTTCCCGACAAACCATTGGTCGTGGGATCAGTTGAACTGGACCCGTCTGCGTTTTCCGTTGAGAGTGGATCTCACACCCCCCATGTCCTTCTAGTTTTTTCAGATTCTTCGGACTTGGAGAAAGATTCTCCTGTCCCTATACCACAAGAAGCTGCTCCTCCACCTCCCATGATGGAGGTCCCGGAGGATATCCCTCCCACCTTTGAGATGGAGGTCGTGGAGGATGCTCCTTCTTCCGTAACACCAGGGGAAGACCATCTCAGTTCGATGGTAGCCCCTCCGAGTAGTTTAGTCGCTTCCTTTGATTGGAATTGATTTTCCGGATACCGCCTTCCGTCTTATGTGCCTTTCAAGATCACAGTACAGGGTTTTGGTCTGGTCATACCCAGCACCATTATAGATGAAGGCGCGTCTGTTAGTATTCTATCCTCAACTACTTGGAAAGCTTTTGGCTCGCCGCCGCTTGCGCCTGTTACGGAGAATCTGTTGGCATTTAACAGAAGAACGAGTCAACCGTTAGGGATCCTTCCAAGGTTACCTGTTACTTTGGGAGGTAAAACCGTCCATATGGACATGATGGTTGTTCCAGGCCCTTTGGATTTCAATCTGCTCCTGGGGCGCGATTACACCTATGCCATGGGAGCGCTTGTCTCCTCCCTTTTTCGTGTGGTCTGTTTTCCACATGAAGGGTGGATCGTGACCATTGATCACCATTCTTGGTCCGAGTGTAAGTGTACTGCCCGCCATCATCCCTTCCTGGTTTCTATCCACCCGTTGTATCTGCCCCACCGCAGGTCAACTATGTGGCTACCTACCCCGTGCCTGTACTCAGTGATAGTGCCGTTGTGCATCAGGTGCTAGGGGCATTGGGTCCTGACTTCCAGGATGTTTTCCTTCCATCGGGATTGGAACTCTTGGAAGCGATGACTTCTTGTTCATTATGATGAGGTCGGTCGGAGCATGGTTCTTTTCCTGTGTCAAGCTCCTTAAAAAATGAAACAAGGTTGTCGGAGCATGGTTCTTTTCCTATGTCAAGCTCCTTAAAAAATGAAACCAGGTCTAGTCGGAGCAGAGTTCCTTGTCTTGTGTTAAGCTCCTTAAAAATGAAACAAGGTTGTCGGAGCAGAGTTCGTTGTCTTGTGCCAAGCTCCTTAAACCATGAAACAAGGTGTCCTGAGGATAGTTCTTTTAATGTGTCAACCTCGTTAAAAAAAATGAAACACTTTTCTTGTTCAATTCGAGTCTTTGATAAGATCTCGTAAAATCCCAGTCGAGTCTGTCTCTTGCTCTCGTAATTTGAACCTTCACTCCATCTGCCTTTCATATGGATTGAAGCTTGGGGGGCATGTACCTCGAATTGAGTCACCATGCCAGCAAGGCTACTTTTTCAAGCATAGTTTGTTTCCGTTTCAAGCTTGCGTAAAAATGAAACTGGTTTGAAGCATAGTTTATCTTTGTTTCAAGCTTGTGTAAAAATGAAACCAACTTCAAGCAGAGTTTTCTGATTTCAAGCTTGTGTAAAAATGAAACCATTCCCATTTTACCTCTCGTGATTGCCATTTTATCAGCCTGTTTTGCCAGATGAGCCTTGGTTTTCTCACTCCATCGGCACTATCTGCTTGGCCAATCATATGCCTTCACTTGGTTGTTTTACCCGTTCCTGAGAAACCGCTGCGATGAGTGGTCTTGTTAGCCAGCCTCTTAACCTTTACTTGTTCTGAGCAGTTCCACCCTTTATACCACTCGTTCCTCTAGGAGGAGTCATCTTTCAGCTCTTTTCTGACTCTCTAAACATGAAAAGATTGCCGAGTCGCTTGTCGTTTTAATCTCGTTAAAGTGGCCACGAAACGACATCTACCCAATATACGTTTACCCCTTTTTCGGGCTAGGATAGATTATTTACGAAAAAGGAATACCCTAGCCTATCGCGACTAGGAGGTTTTCTCAGACATAGTTTTCTACCTTTTCGGATCTGAGGAACTATTTACGAAAAGGGACCGTTGGAGTTTTCTTTTCCGTTGTCTTTTCAAACTCTCTAAATATGAAAATA
Organism: Pinus albicaulis; assembly: GCA_034641835.2. NCBI lineage: Eukaryota > Viridiplantae > Streptophyta > Pinopsida > Pinales > Pinaceae > Pinus > Pinus albicaulis. The sequence goes on along the minus strand of CM076581.1, from coordinate 1,702,766,931 downwards.
CGCCGAGTTCTCCCTTTGTTAGACTCGTTAAACCTAAATCACATCGAAAATTTTCAATCATGACGTTATTCGAGTTTCTCCTTCCTAGGGCTCGTTAAATGTACTTGGATGGATTCGTCCGAAGGACGGACTTATATGACAAGCATATGGTATCCTCTTCAAGCTTGTGTAAAAATAAAGAGGTGCTCGCTAGAAATGGTGGGGGAAAATGGAACCAACATCATTGTCGTGTCGGCAGTATGTCGCTCTTGAACATGGCACTTGTCTGCATTCGTGTCGGGTTGGGGATATCTCATCTCGTTTTTCCACTTGCCTCCGTGAGTTTGGGTGATCCCTTTTGACCTCTCATCTGCTCTTTGCCTTGTCACCATGACCCTTGATCTTTTGATGTCAAATACTGCCAAATCCACTGTCGTGCCGCCATATGTTCAAGAGAAGTTGACCTCTGCGAGTATCAACCTTCCTCTGATTCTCGTCTGATCGTGATTCACAAAGACATTATGTTCCTCTGTCTCGTGTCGATGATGTGGGAAACACTATGGCCCACCTTCGATCAAGGTCACTTCCTGTCGACTTCAGCTCATTATCCAGGAAGCTGATCTAGAGACTCCCTTCTGGTACCTTGGAGCCTGCATGCCTCAATGGCGGGTTCTTCGCATTCGACGTGAGGTTTTCATCATTGGCCTCCGATCGAGTGATTCTGCGGGTGTTCAACATCAGCTCATTGTTCACATGCCGTAGATTGTACCTGTAGTACCTTGAGGACCATTGGCATTAATGGTGGTACCTCTCGCGTCTGTTAACAGCTTTCATCATTGGCTGGTAATCAGACGATGTTCTTGCATGTTCGACTTCAGCTCACTTATTCGCATGTTTGAACTTGTACTTTGTTCGGGTCTAGATGGAGCGCAAGACCCTAGATTTTGTCTGTTGGAATCCAGGCTGCGATTTTGTGGATTATTATGATTAGTTACATGACTCACTGATTGGATGGCTGCGACCATACCTGAGTCTATTTACCGGTCCTTACTGGATGGCTGCATCCATGCCCCGGATCTGGATTATTACATACTCTGTTATGGATGGCTGCGCCCATACCACGTATATATCATGTATTTGAGATATCAGTTGTACTTCTCTATGCAGGTTTTCCGATGGCGGTGTTTTCAGTTGGACACGTTCTCGTAAAGCATTTCACCCCTCTCTCTCTTTCGGGCCTCATGCTTTAGGGGGCATCTGTTACACAGCAATTTGTCACCATCCCTGCAATTCCCCATCCCGCACAATTGGAGGGCTCATTCCGTGACTTGCGAGCAGTGACATGACTTGAAAACACTTTCATGGCATTCCCCTAAACATGTACTTTCATTGCCCTGAAGACAACTCCTTTTGAAAAACCCTAAAAACACCCCTTTTTGCATTGGCACGGGAAGCCAGTTCAGTACCCGCGCCAATGGGGGAAATCCTTCAAAGAGGGCGCGCCAATTGGCACTCTGTCTTAGAGTCGCACTCGCGCCAGCCATTTTAAGGAGTGTTTTTTAAAAATAAATGGCGGAAGTTTCGTCCTAACCAATCCATAAACTGGTATCTAATTTGAGTTGGGAGGTTTGGCTCCAGATCTCCATGTAGAGGAAGTGGTTTGCCACCTCTCATGGAAGCTTCCTTGAGTATAGGGCCAATCCCATGATTATAGGGATCCCAACTCCCCTTCCTCCATCTATAAAAGCTTGCTCATATCCTTTGCAAGCTAGTCTCCAAATTCCCAAGAGCCATCAGAGCCTTATGCTGCAAGAGCCTTGATTCATTCCCTTAAGGCCAAATCCAAGAAGGGAGATTATTGTCGAGACATCTGAAGAGAGAGGTTTGTCCCATTCCCGACAGGCTTTTTCGAGACGTGTTCCGCTGGCGACCCTCCGAAGGAGAATTCAGCGTCAGGGCTATGGTTGTATTCTTCTTTGATTGATTAATGATAAGCGATTATTGGTTATGGTTCCACTTTTGTTGTTGATTATGATGATGAGTTATGTTTTCTCTGACTGACATATAGTTGCATATACTGGATTTTACGCTTGCGTTTTTTTTGTTTCTTGCGTGTGCAGGTGTCCGATCACGGAGATCATGAGGATTGTGATCTGCCGAAGCTAAGGAACGGGAGCGCTACTTTCTCTACAAGCGACAGCGTTGGATTCCAGGTAAGCCTTCATACGCTAGTTGGTTTATTTGCAATTAGGAACCTGCACTATAGCGTGAACGATTGTTGCTAGACCCGGTCTGGGCTAGTAGGGATCGCCTCTGTCCGCAGAGGGGATTTACCTCCACAACACCCTGACAGGGGGCAAAATGGTGGTCATGTACAAGCTTCGACGTCAGATCAAGCGAGCCTGAGCCACAATCTCTCATTCCATGTTCAGAGTTGTAGCCAGAGACACAGTAGTTCAAGCGAGCCTGAGCCACAATTTGTCATTCTAGATTCAGAGATGTAGCCAGAGACACGGATGCCCATGAGCATGCCTTCGGTTGGTGGAAAACCTTAAACCATCATCTTTGGTTGGTGGATAACCTTAAACCATCACAGGTAGTAGACCTCCCTTCTTTTAGGTTGAAGGTCTCCCTTTCATATATGAATAACACTTCCTCTAGCAGAAGCCTTCAACTTCTTGCCAGCTTTGGTTGAGTTCCAGGAAATGCTTCAAGCATTCCAGAGTTGTTGGTAATCCTAAAACCATCACAGGTAGTAGACCTCCCTTCTTTTAGGTTGAAGGTCTCCCTTTTTATATGAGGGACAATTCCTCTAGCAGAAGCCTTCAGCTTCTTGCCAGTTTTGGAAGAGTTCCGGGAACTGCAACAAGTTTTGCGTTCCAGTGTTGGTGGTCATCCTTAAACCACCTCTTTTTCCAACATTTCAGAGAGTTGATTCAGCCCAAGTGCTGCCATGTATACTTTGCAGATTTGTATTACAACTCTCTTCTTGGACTCACACATACCCCTTCGGATTAAGGGGGGATGTTGGAACACCTAATTCTCTATGGGTAGGTGTGGAATGCGAAAAGTCACAATGGAGTCCAAGTGACCTTGGAATGTGAAACCAAGAGTCACACTATTGTATTATAAATGTACATAATGTATAATGGAAAAAATAAGAAAGCCTCATGCTTATCCTTCATTGTGTGTTGAGTCTCTTGTGTGTGTGTGTTTATTCTTCTCATACACCATGTGTGTGTCTAACATGGTGTTTAACATCTTGTGACTTGATAATCCATTTATTCTGCAAGTTAACTTCTCTAGGCATTGTAGTTGAAGGCATTGGTCTCATAACTTTAAATCTGAATAATCTAATCAATCACTCTTGCATTTAATTAAAGACAAGTTAATAAGATAACTAAGTGTATCTCTTAGAACTTGTTGGGAACCAACAAGTGTCCCCTCATCCTTCACCTTTCACCATTAGGGACTACCCCCCTTAGCTTGCCTAGGAGATAGCTAGAACGGAGCGAGCAGGGATCAGAGTGAGAGCCCTCGCTCTAAGTCGTTGTCGCATTTGAAGTGTACAATTTGGGCGACAACAAGTACCAACTACCTAGTGAGCCCTATAAAGTGGACCCTTTTACATTAAATAACAATCAACTACTATCGAATGGACCTTAGTAAAGAAGATGGCCATATATAACAATTAACTAACTCTTAGGTAGCCTAAACTAGGGATGTTAGGGTAAAACTCTAACAAGGCACTAGGGTATCTATACTGTGCATTTTCATTGACTTGTCTTGATTCTCTATAACCATAGATTTAGTATTTATTGGTTGCCATATATTTACTCGGTACTGGAAATCAAGTAAGTCTTTCCTTACAAGAATTTGGTGTTGTGTGTAGGTTATTTGACAATATGGATAACTCTAAGAGCCATGTCACAACTCTCCATTTTAGCATAGGGAGTGTAATCATCTACAACAACGAATTCCAAGTGTTATCTTCCTCCAATTTTCATTTCCAATATAGGGGTTCTAGCTCATTAAAGAAATCATCAATTAATTAATCCTAATTAGCTGGCTTATTTTCCTCATTTAAATTGTTGGTAAACCTTAATTTGAAACCCAATTAAAACACCCTAATCACTTATATCCCCAGTTATCATTAACAATCTCAAGGTTCTAATGGACACTCATTTTTACCCTCTTTTGTTTTACCATAAATTTCTTCGTTTGGCCCTAAAACCAAGCCACAACTTCACTCTCCTCTTCCCCATTTAGTAGCATACGTTTACTTGGGTGGTCTTCCATCCATACCATCACAGTGCCTGTGATAGTAATTTGCCCATATTCTCAATGAAATTCATTTCAAACTTCTAAATATTAAAAAAAGACCTATTGTCAAAATTATTTTAGCTACACTCGTTCTCAATGGAATTCATTTCAAACTTTTAAATGATTAAAAAGATGACCTATTGTATAAATTATTTTGTAAACGAAGAAAAAAGTGATCAAGAGTATCAGTGATGATGGAAGGCTTACAAATGATGCGACATTCACATTATCAAAACTGCACCCAACTCTTATCTCTAGTAATACACCAGTGATCAAACCCAATATCTGTTTACATAAATATGGATAAATTTCAGTGTAAAAATGCCATACCCACAATTTGGGAGGGTTAATTTCACCCAACTACAACAATGTATCATCTCATCATCTGAGCAAAGTTTTATAATAATAAATACATGTCAGCACCATCTGTGACCATATTTCTTGCTCAAGTTTCAGATGTTTAAGATTACTAATGTGAAAAAATGAAAGTAAAATTACTTGTAGTGGTCACTGCAACCAAAATATCGGAATCACAAAGTTGTAAAACACTATTAAACAATAGAATTTGAAATTTATGTTAGCACGGTCCATCTAGTTTCTGTACTTGCACTGATCATCACATCGTACCTCTTATGAAGGTTTTCTATTCAATCAACCCATGCTCCATCACAGGCATGCATCTTAGTATCACAAATCCATTCTTTTATTCTAGGCCAAAAGGATACAGTTGAGTTTCCAGTGCCACTTTCAGAAACAATATAACCATGTCCTTTATTCTTGATGTAAGATTTGATTTTGAGCTAACAGCCTTGGGCTCATGCATTGCATGCTCATTAGGCACCCACGTTCCCTCCGCAGTTTATTTGCTTATGATTTTGCTCATAGCAGTGTGATTCAAAAGCATCTATATTGTTTGCTCATTCTACATAGGCCATCCTTGGAATGGTGAAAATGATTTGCATCCCTCACAACATTTTCGTTTACAACAACTCTTGGAGATGAACTTGGTGACAAAATGGCAACCAGCACATCTTGATAATACAGAGTTGTCCAAGAAAAGGCATTGATAAGCCTAAACGTGATTGCCAGCTTCTCACTATGGTAGCAAAGAATATGTTCCTTTTGCTCCTCATCCACATCATTCAATAGATTACCTATCTTTGCACTCATAGCCTTCTGCCTTCATCTGGCTAGCTAATCTTTCTACTCCTACACTAATTTTCTTAATTTCTGGATATGATTTGTCTCCTGAAACGAAAGTTGCATCTTTATGCACATCAAACCAACTACATTCAGGCTTCTTCTTTACCTTTCTTCCACCAACTTCACCACCTTTGGGATTTCATCCCACCTGCCAGCGGTAACACAGATGTTTTGACAGTAACACATATGGTGCAGCAATCTTAGGGTCCAAATCATAAAGGTGTTTCGCTGTCCCTATTATATCTACATTGACATGAACTCTAAAATAACCAAGCTAACCAACAAACAGTAGCATTAGATTTTATTGCCATCTGGTTGATAAAGCTATGCGCCTCATACAGGAGTCCATCTCGACAAAGAAGATTAATCATGCAGCCATAACGATCCACTTTAGGTGTGATGTGAAAATGCTTTCTCATGCTATCAAAAGATTGCGAGCTCTTATACACTAGGCCTACATGGCAGCATGCAGACAAAACACCAACAAAGGTGACACTTCATTCTAGACTGCTGCATTTGCTCGAAGACTTGAAGGCTACCCTGCCAAAACCATGCATAGAATAGCCTAGGATCATAGACTATATCATTCCAAGAGACCGCATATTTGTGATGAGGCATTTTGAGAAAAACATAGCAGGCATTCTCCATTGCCCCACATTTTGCACACGTCTGTAAAGGTGTTCCTCATGGAGACATTCAATTCACAGCCATCTCTAACTATCATTTAATAGACCTCCTTGTCCTGTTCCGAGGATGCCAAGTTGGCACATGCAGTAAGCACAATGGCAAAGGTTTGTGAATTTGACTTCACACTTACAGGGAAATTTGCCAAAAAAGCCTCAATGCCTCATCACAACACCAATTCTGTAGATCCTGCAATAATTGATTTCAAGGAAACCAAGTCCCGCTCGGGCTTCCCCAAAAGAGCTGCAGGGCCTCCTCCTCATGATGCCACTCTGTGCAAACCCTGGAATCGTCATATTCCAGGAAACCACATAGCATGGCTGAAGGTGTAACTGCTTAATAAGTAATTAAAAGGCACGAGAACTAGGCTTTACCTACCTTCAGAGTACTTCAAGTTAAGGAACAGACTCAACGATGGGTAACTGAAAAGAATGGCAATACTGTTGGAAGCCTATTCACTCCAATCCCTTAGCAGACAGTTTATATTCATGTCAAGAGAGAACTTAACAGCCTAGCTGATTTGCTAGTGGTGTTAATGCAAACAAAAAGCTGCCTTCGAGCAAACATGACTGACTGTGATGTGTAGCCTCGAGAAAATGAGCAAAATGCCACTCTTGAGTAACATGGACAGGCAATGGAGCGCCATAATGGTGGAATCTATACAGCCACCCCTTTGAGAAACGCAAGATCAAAACCTCACATCATCCATGATCCGGTGCATAATGTTTAAGCCTTGAGGGGAGACAACCTTTCATCCACCCAAACAATCTGAGAATCATAATATCTTTAATGTAAGGGCATTTTAAGAAAGTCACAGAGAAAATCCTAGAGGAGGAGCAGATAGAGATCGAGGATATTTTGACAAAATGTAGAACAAAATTACGATTCTTGACCATGGAGCATATGGAGATGATGAAATATCAAGAGACTAGTGGAGAATCGACACTCTTGGCCAAAGTGCATATGGAATGATAAAAGATCAAGGGGGCAAGTGGGGATGCTTCATGACTAGTATAGTTCCTGGTTTATATTCACACAATTTAATGCAATAAACATGCAATAGGAGAGATGACCAAGGGCAACAATATACTGGGGCAACTTCTTGCATTCGATCATCCCATCATGTGTCTAATCTATTCTCCCACTTCTGAGCCAAAATGATATTAATGATCTCCAAATGCCATTATTAGAAACAAATATTAACCCATGGGTGGGAAAACTCAATATTTTTTACAAGTTCATTTTTTTCCAGCGAGATAAGTTTCCACCTTGATCCACTATTTGTTTTTTAAATTTCGAGAATCTGGGTTAAAATCTCTAAGAAAACAGTTGCATGTTTGAAGTTCCTATCAATCACGTGGAACTATAACTTCAGGAAAACTTCCCACTAGATTTGTAAAGAATTTTAACTCCAAGGTTAAATTTGTGCCCTTGTTAATTTACTCCTTAACTGAGCCCTCCTAGCTATTAATGTAGGGGGATCCAAAAGCATTTCTATTGTTTATCATAGCTTCACCAATAATCTGCACAAGAACATATGCCATCTTTGAAATGGTGAAAACGGTTTGCATCCCTCACAACAATTTCTCTTGCAACTATCTTAGAGATGAACTTGGTGGCAGAGTGGCAATCAACACATACTCGAAGGTTCTTGATGACACGGATAGTTGCCCCAGGGGATGTGTTGAGAAGCCCAAATGCAATTGCCAGCTTCTCACTATGGTGGCAAAGAATATGCTCCTTTTGCTCCTCGTCCACATTATTTAGCACATTGCTTATATCGGGCACGTACCCCGCTGCCTTCATCTGCCCAGATAATCTTTCTATCTCTGCATGAATTTTCTCAATTTGTGGATGTGATTTGTCTCCTGAGATGAAAGCATAAATCTCTTTATTCACCTCAATCCAACTACATCCGGGCTTCTTTTCTACTTGTCTTTCCTTCATTAGTTTCCGCACCTTTCGTATCTCATCCCACCTGCCAGCTGCAGCATAGAGGTTTGACAACAAAACATATGGTGCAGCATTTTTGGGGTCCAAATCATAAAGCTGTTTTGCTATGCGTTCTCCTAGATGTATATTGACATGAGCTCTGCAATAACCAAGCAAACACAACCATACAGTAGCATCTGGCTTTATTGGCATTTGATTGATAAAGCAATGTGCCTCATCTAGGAGCCCAGCCCGACCAAGAAGGTTAACCATGCAGCCATAATGGTCCATTGTAGGGGTGATATGATAATATTTTCTCATACTATCAAAATATTGCCAGCCCTCATCCACTAGACCAGCATGGCAGCAGGCTGACAAAACACCAACAAATGTGACATGGTCCGGCTTCATGTCACATCGCTGCATTTGTTCAAAGAGTTGGAGGGCTTCCCTGCTGAAGCCATGCATAGAATATCCCAGTATCATAGCACTCCAAGACACCACATCTTGATGAGGCATTTTACGAAAAACATAGCAGGCATTCTCTATGCTCCCACATTTTGCATACATGTCTATAAGGGCACTCCCTAGGAAGACGTCCAATTGGAAACCACCTCTAACTATCATTTCATGGACCTCCATGCCCTGTTCCAAGGCTGCCAAGTTGGCACACGCAGTAAACACAACGACGAAGGTTTGCGAATTCGGCTTCACACCTTCGGATTGCATTTGCCGAAAAGTCCTCAATGCCTCGTCACCACGCCCATTCTGTGCATATCCTGCAATCATTGATGTCCAGGAGACCACGTCCCGCTCTGGCATGTCTCCAAAGAGAAGCAGGGCCTCCTCAACATGCCCACTCTGCGCAAACCCTGCAATCATTACATTCCAGGAAACCACATTTTGCTCGGGCATTTCCTCAAACAGCCTCCTGGCCTCCTCGATGTGCCCACTCTGTGCGTATCCAGCTAGCATCGCGTTCCATGACACCGAATTCCGTTGATGCATTCTGTCAAACACATCACGTGCAACCCGCATGCTCCCACACTTAGCATACATATCCACAAGTGCATTCCCCACAAACAAATTGCCTTGGTATCCCCTCCTAACGATTTCGTCATGAATCCTCTTGCCTTGTTCCAGAGCTGCTGAATCCGCACATGCCGGCAGAACACTGGCAAATGTAAACTCGTTGGGTTCAATACCCATCGCTTGCATTTCATAATAGACATGCAATGCCTTCTCGCCAAATCCATTCTGTACATAACCTGCAATCAGCATGGTCCATGACACAACGTTTCGTTCAGGCATTTTATCAAACACATTGCGCGCATCTACCAGAATGCTGCACTTGGCATACATATTAACCAGAGTATTACCCAGAAATACATCCTGGAGTTTCAATCCGGTCTGAATGATGTGAGCATGGACCAATTTGCCTTCTGGGAGTGCCTTTTCCTTAACGCACCCGTGTAACAACGAGGCATATGTGAAGGCGTCCACATTATTACCCAAATTACACAGAGCACTGAGGCCTTCTGTAAGGCGACCCTGCTTACACAGATTGATCACATCCCCACGAGATTTATAGCGGCCATTAACTACGGCGTACCCCGCTTCGGCCTTAAGAGCAAGAGCAACAGTTGTAAGCTGAAATTTGGCTAAACCTGTTGTCTTATCATTCTCATTTCTCAGTGCCCACGAAACGGTCATTGATGTTCTGTTGTTAATAGATTTGGACAAGAGCAGGCATAGTCACTAAGCAAATATCTAAATAGATGTTGTCATTGCCTTTCTGCCATAATATTGTTGACTGTAATGGAAAATTTATCATAATTTACTTATAATTTATTTGTTAAATTAATGGGACAGACATCACTATTATCACTAGTACCGTTATCAACAAAAGTAGGTTGATTCATGGTTTTTAGTCAAGAAAAGCTTGTATAAAGGGTAGGCTTTTACTCTAGTTAAATTTGGTGATATATAAGGAGTAGACTTTTATTCTTGCTAAATTGAGTTTTGAGTTATTAACTTATTTGCGATGCAAATTAAAATAAAATAAAATAATATTTGTGAAATTTGAAAATAAAAATGATCTCTGATTTTGTTAATCTAAAAATAAAAAACTTTTAGTAATACGTTTTTGCTTGTAATTATTCTTATGGGCTTTTTGTTACTAATCATTTATATGTATGAAAATTTAAAAAAATAAAATAAAAAATTGTTAACAATTTTTTATTTTATTATGTTTTTTCAAAAAAAAAATGTAAGTGTCTGGACAGACTGGCAGAGTCTCAGCGGCAAGGTAGGAAGGTTATATGGTTTTCTTGTCTTTGTCGAGAGTTCTTTCCTCTGCGAGCTGAAGAAAAATTTCGCAAAGCGCCAAGGGAGCTGAAGGGGAAGGACAGGAAGCGTATTTTGACAGGGTATGTTCTGGTTCCAATCATTATGGCTACATTTCTAGTTTTGTCTATGCGTCTCAAGACAATGTCTTCTGCAATTTTATCAAGCCATGTAGAACAGTCAGAGTTTTCAGGTTCTTTCTTTGGTTTATTTGCCCTGCATGTGATGATCGAAGGGATTCATTTTAATTTCTTGCCCTGTTTTCGCAGTCCCGATTCTCATCCAAATTTCTTTATGGGGTTTCAATTCTACCTCTTACCCTGTACATGTAGCTTTAGTTATCATTTTGGGTTACATCTGGCGACATATTCTATGCCTCCTTCTGCTTATAGTAGTCTTGCTTACACTCTGACTATAAATCTATGCATGGTTAGTAGAATTGGGTCTGTTTGTTGTGGGCTCATTCTCTGTATGGGTTGTAACACAGGTTTTTGCTATTCTGTCTGTTGTATTTTGAAAATATTGATGGTAATGACCTCTGTTAATTTACCTCTTTACGATTATGACCGGGGTTTTTCGTCAATTCCCGGCATTCGTTTTTGTCTCTGTAACATTCCAAACCCAACTCAGTCATGGGTCGGTATAATAGTTGTTGAGAAGTTTGCTAGGTTCTGTGATTTTCACTGCCATTTCCTTAACAACAAGAATTCCAACTCTGTCTTATTCCACCGCAATATTTACTGTCTGAGCAATTCTGTTCTGTTTCAACTTGCAAAGTGTTTGTCCGTGCATGGGTCTAGTCCTCGCGTTACTACTCTATCTCACAAGCTACGAAAGCTTCATGAAGGGATGGTTTAGCCTGTCATTAGCAGGACAAATGAAAACTATAATCCATACCCCAACATTCTGGTTAAACACATGGAATTGCATAATGATTCTAAGTTTTACCTATTGGCCACTGTTTGCTATACAGGGTTTTTTTTCAGTCAAAAGGAGATACAGGGACATTCAAGTCACAATGAAAAAAGGAAAGGGAAGGAAAATACATTCAAACTAGGTCGTCGGGACAAGCAAAAGAGGAAGTAAAACAAATCAACGAACCCTTGAAAGTCTAGCAAAAAGCTATGAAACTGGAATTCCGAAAGATATTCGGAAAACTATACAAGGATGGGAAAGGGATAGCAATGATGAAAAGGATGAAATTCAGAATCAACAGGAAGGAATAGATTTCCTTTCTAACCCAGGCAATACAAGAGGGAGAGTTTCTCTATTTCAGTAATTTGTTAAAACTTATTGGAAAATCAAATGTGTGCTTGCAAAAGAACTGCTAAGTACGCAGGAAAAACAACTCAATTCTTCCTTGTTGTTTGAGCTCTAGCAGATTAAACAGGATATGAGGGAAATGACAAAGGCACAGCTACAAGTCAATGCAAGAATAGCAAGGATGGAGCAGCAACTACTGAATCTGCAGCAAGCTGAGATGCCAGGGTCAATTGCAAAAGACCCTGCACCGATTGATTCATCAGATGGTTAACTTCTTTTTCAAGTTATTTTTGTATGTGTTTTGAGGATATTAAGTTTACTCTATGTTTTATATGTAGTTTCTATGGACATAGTAAAGGATTATTAGCTGTTAGTAGAAGGAAAAAACAATACCAATTTTGGTTGGCTTATAACTCTTTGAGGTGGCCAACAGACCTGGTTTCCTTCGGATAGGTTGAGGCTACCAAACATTGCATAATTTGTATAGCAATTTGCTCTTTACAAAATGGAAAATAGACAGGTCCTACGAAATTTACAATAAAAAAAAAATGTTATCATTTTTATAGTTTTATTTTTATAAAACCTATTTATTGAAATTACATCTTGGTAGTGGAAATTTAAAATCAAAAGCTTTGGTTGTGGTGAATCCTTTTGCTATTTACAGGGGAGAAACAATTTCAATTAGAATTAGTTCCTTGCCTTCTTGCCACTAAGATTTACAAATGGTGCCTACCAATCTTCCATGGCTTCACCTACACAACTTCTTATCACATGCGCCACATACTTGTATTGCTCCACATACTCTGCTTGTTTGTATTTACTAATGGTTTTCTTGCTTGGATTTATAAATCTTGCATCTTTTTTTCATACCAATTTAATATGAAGATAGGAAAATGGGCATTGGAAAACATTCATTTTTGTTGACAAAAGATAATATTATTTTTGTGTTCTTTTGCATATTGTGTTTGCCTCATAATGCACATGTGCTTTAATCATTAGACGTATAATTATTATGGAAAGAGATTCTAGCAAGTTATATTTTTTTAATAAAAAATTATGTTTTGGAGATTTTAAATAATTGTTGTTTTTTCTTTTTATTGGACATTATACTCATTTTCATAAAATAATTTTATTTTTATTGTCTTTAAAAACTCATTGCAATTGTTTAAACAATTGGACCAATTACCCTATAAGGATTTATAAGAAAAAATTATTGCATTTGAGGAATGAGTTCCAAGAAAGTGTAAATGGTCATATTGAATTCCCTCCATATGATCCTTATATAAACTTTACGTAAATGCTCCAATTGAATTTCTTCCATATTATTCCTATATAGAATGTAAGTAAATACTCCTATTAAATTTCTTCCATATGATTTCTATATAGATTGTAATATTGGTAAACTAGTAATGAATCAGTGTCGTCTATGTGAATGCGTTCAAGTGTACCTAGAGTTTATTACTCATTCATAAAAAAAATAGACACCATGCTTTATGGTTATTGGTCTGTCATTGGGGAAACCAACCCAGTAGCATAGTAGCAAAACTATTTTCCATTTGAATAGTTTAAACTTGATGATCAAACCAAAAAAGATAATACAATTTGTACAAACTTGGATCTATTAACACCTAGGATTCCAACAATGCCACTACCAACATATATAATAGAAAATAAAAGAAAGACATCTTTATAAGAATCCACTTGGATGGTATCAGATATGTCATCCTTCTCTTGGAATGTAGAGAAATATAGATCTACAAGCCTTATGGCCGTAATCAAGACCCTTTGATCAACTTTCTCTACTTGTTCATTTTATCAATGCACAAGATTATATTTCACTACATTTTAAAACGGTTTACTAAAACTTTTCCCATGATGATCTTTAATTGCAAGCAAAATATTATGAAGATGCCTTCGTCCCTCACTAATTGTCGCAACATCTCTCACCACCACCGTTGTCGGATTATCACGCCACCTTCTAACACCTACGTTCTCGGTTCGTTGTATAAGAAATCCTGCAACTCTTGGAGGGCAGACAGCAGATTTCGTGTAGTACAGGAGTATGGCCCATCAAAAATATCCAAACGCTTGTTGAAAAGCGACTGCACACCAAAATAACATGTGCGTAGTGGCATGGCCCGGAGGGTTCTGGCCTCTCGGTCTACCTCTTAACGGTAGATAAATGGCTTGCTCCTGCAGATAAATTCAAAACTAGTGCTAGCCAATAATAGATGCAGATACTTCTTCCAAAAGAGAAGATTAGAAATCCAACCAGCTAGGGTGACCTTAGGTTAAGGTACCACCGAAACTGGATTTCCCAACTAGGATGAGAATCAATCCCACAGACGCTAGCTTAAAGGATCTCACCTAAAACCCTTCTTTCTTGCTTCCATATTAATGCCAAAAATGAAATTCAAAATCCATGTCTTCCTTTCGATTCTCCTCTTCTTTTTAAAACTTGGTTGGTTAGAAGAAATTATGGGAAATTACTATAGTGGATAATTACTAGGGGCCAAGACCATGTGTTCTCTATTCTTTATTTATTTTATTTTTATTTTAAATTGGTCCAACTGGGGTTAATTATTTCTGGATATTACAGTTCCCTCTGCTTGAAATTGCTTTCCCTCAAGAAATTTTAATGTTGGACGTTGCAATATGTGCTCTCCTTCCCAGGTAGTGTCTTTGGCAGGAAAATCTTTCCATCACACCATATATTCTTGGATAGTCCTACTCCGAAGCCTCCTTTCTCGAACTTCCAACACTTCTTCTGGAACTAGTTGAAGATGTCCCTCCTCATCTAATGGGGGTAAACCAGGTGACGATTTGACGTTTTCCCCTACCGCCTTATTCATACAAGAAACATGAAATATGTTATGAATTTTTCTCTCTGCTGGAAGCTCCAATTCATATGCTACCTCTCCTATCTTCGGGATAACTTGATAAGGTCCATAGAACCGCGAATTTAACTTTCTGGCTCCATTCTACTTCAAGGTAGACTTTATGTGTGGTTGTATTCGGAGTTAAACTACATCTCCCACTTCGAAACTTCTTTCTATCCTTTGTCGATCTGCATATAAATTTTGTCGATTTTGAGTTGTTTGTATGTTATCCTTGAGTGCCCAGAGAATATCCCGACATCCTTGGATCCAATACTTGGCTAATGGCACTCTGTTATCTCCAAATGTTGTGTCTACAAAAGATAATTCCCTATATCCATACAAGGCTCGGAAGGGTGACATCCCTATAGACATGTGATAAGTAGTTTTATAACAATATTATCCTAAATACAACCACTTGGCCTATGCTCTTTGTTGCCCTGTAACATATTTCCGCAAGTGTTACACGACATTTTTTCACCCTGGAAAATGACCATCAAATTGGATTTTTCGTTATCCATCAATGTGTACCAAATCTGTCCCCTGCAAGTCTAAAACTTAAACATCCTGAAGAAAATGAGAATTCTAGGCAACAGGGTCCAAAAACCTACTTTTGGTCACTTGCGCACTTTCCTATCCATGTGCATAAGTGTGCTCTGTCTTCCACTATAAATTGTGCACATGACTCAACAAAAAGTAAAAATAAAAGGTGAAATCTAGAAGCTTTGTTGGGATAATATATCCCAATTGAAATATTTGAGGTGATGCTTAAAATAAATCTTTAATATGCAAACTATATATTAATCAAATAGATTACACACATTTATACATGAATTAGTCTCAAGATAGGAAATCTATCTTGGACGTACAATAAGTTGGTTGAGGGAATATCTCAACCTCACACCAAACAAGGAAACTAGTTTTAGCTAACTCCTATTAAATATGAATAGACTCTATACATAGAGAGTCACAACTGGACAAGTAGAAATTACACATTCTAACACACCCCCTTAATGACTACTTGTCTCGATATCACTTCGCAAAATCTAGTTGTGATCAAACATAACAAAGAATATGTCGACGTCCATATAAAGGAGCAACCATCCACCAGAATGCATGGGTACCAACCGCTGCAACCGCTGGTCTCGTAGGATGTCCTTCGTATACATGGTTCTGTCAACCATTATCACTGTATACATATACCTGTATCTACAGATCCCCCTCCAATGTGGGTTTTATCGGATGACCCGTAACCATGCTCTTCTTTCATCGGGGTTTTATCGGATGACCCGTAACCATGCTCTTCTTTCAGTGGCAAACACTGACACAGACCTGTTTCCAGTCTGCTTCACTATTATACGTGGTTTCTAGCTGACCACAAACTGACACTGCAAAATGCTTTCTGGCTGACCATGAACCTGTAGTTACAAAGTGGTTTTGAGATTACCATGAACTTTTACGGGGATACACATGCCTTTACAAGGCTTACACACTCCAACTCTTGGAGTTATCAGGTACATACAATGACCACTCCAAAACCATCCTAGACTCGCTTACCACTCAACTGAGTGACTCATTATACAACATGATATTGAGTCTATTCCAAAAAAACTCACACAAAAGAAACTTTCACTTTTGTTGTTCATCATTCTTTAAATGTTGTCGCTACTCCTTTACATCATATTTTGAAATTGTCACATCTTGGGCATCTTTGTCTTTGTCAATTAAAAATTTGGAACTCCATCTTTAACCTGTCATTTGTTAGAGTAGTCAATTCTAACAAAAATAACTTCATATTGAGGTGACTAATCTCAATATGTATATTAATTTCAGTTCCAAAATACTTCCATCATGACATATTTCTTTTATGCAAAATACGCAAACAATCATGCTTTCAACTAGCTACAAAGACACATTTGGTTTGCATATCATGTGTCAATTCCCAAAAGCTCATCATTAAAGTGATGTTATCTCCTTTCAAAAGAATCCGTCCCAATGGTTTATGCGTCTTTCTCTTGACAGAAATTTCTTCGGCATCGTCCAGTACAAGGTTCATGTACTCGTCAAATCCAATGATACGACCTTCGATCCTCAAATCTTTCTGTTCAAACAGCCAAATCTGAATGGGTTCGTTGGGCGCCATGGTTGCTATGCTCTGTTGTTTTTTCCGGCCTCTTAGTCCCTTCCGAAAAAAAATGTTAAAAAATGCTATTGAAATGGTTGAAGATCTGCAAAGCTGCTATTAATTAGTCGCTGATACTGAAGTTTCTGCCTTCGAACATCTAAAATCTGAGACAAAACTGATTCAAATCACAGACTTTAATTTAAGTTCACTCGATAGCAAGAGAAAGGCCGATGGCAGCATTTCCATCGGCAATGTAAGAAAGAGGCGGCGGCGCAATATATCAAAGACCGTACATTCGAGAGAAAGAAACAAGGAAAGGGAGTATTTGCCTCGGACCAGGCACTGTTCTCGCAGAATGGTCGAACAAATTACCACGAAACTCATAAAAGCCTGCAAACTGTACGCTGAATGAAAACTCACAAATAGCAAAAAAAATGTGAAAGCGTTGGCACGCTCAGCAAGGGAATTAAAGTGCGAATTGCAAAATTGAAGTGCGAATTCAAGAGACCATACACGCACGATACAGCCAAGGGGAATCGTGAAACATGAAGCTCCGTGGCGTACGCAATTCGTGATCAGATGAAGCTCCGTGGCGTACGCAATTTGTGACCAGCGTATGCAATTCCAGACCAGACTCTGTTGTTGAATCGAATACGAATTATTCCACGCTCACCGCACTAGTACGCCCAAACCAATCAACAAAAACAAATGAAATATATACTCTTGTTTCCCTCATCCCAGGAGGGCCGAGGTCTACCCTTTGCTCTGATACCAAAATAAATCTTTAATATGAAAACTATATATTAATCAAATAGATTACACACATTTATACATGAATTAGTCTCAAGATAGGAAATCTATCTTGGACGTAAAATAAGTTGGTTGAGGGAATATCTCAACCTCACACCAAACAAGGAAACTAGTTTTAGCTAATTCCTATTGAATAGGAACAAACTCTATACATAGAGAGTCACAACTGGACAAGTAGGAATTACACATTCTAACAGCTTATTCGAGCCTAACCCCTCTAATCATGGAGCTAATTTCTATTCTTCAAAGAACCTTAATCCCACCTTTAGTGGATCTCATCCTTGAGATAAGGATTTGAAACCTCCTCCTCTTGGCCTATAAATCAAACATAAGCTAGAGGGTTTAGGGAGATTATTGAAAGCAGTCTTATGCTGCTCAAATAAGCTTGGAAGCTTATCATCCAAGGAGGAGATTGTTGATCATTGGAAGGAGCCGCACTTCATCAAGGACAAGGTTGTGTAACTCTATTTCTGAGTTTAATACAAATGAGTTTTTTCTTCCCACTATATTGTTTAATGGAATTGATAAATCGTTTATTTTGCTTCTATTTGTCCATTGAAATGATATTAGATACTAGTCTCTTTGATCACTAGTATGAGTTGTATTGAATCATTTATTTTGCACGTGCTTTTGATCCCTTGTTTTTTCTATGTCTGCATATTTGATCTCTAAGCATTGAGGAGCTGCATCAAGCCATAGTGAGATCTTCATCAGGAATTTCAAAAAAGGTATGGATTCCATCTCTTACCATTTGTATTTATGATTCAGTATAGATAAACTCAGGGAAATATTTGCTTGCATGTATGTTTGTTACTAGGTTAAGTCATTGAACCTAGGGAGATTGCCTTTGTCCACATTGGAAATTAGTTTGCCATAACAAATTAGTGACTCCACTAGGGAATGTCTCGTTCTTCATCATCTGCTTGTTTTGGTCTTTCGAACCTTGTCTGATAGTCTTGTCTGAGTGTCTGCAAGATAGTGATATTTTTCATTTTGTGATTTGTTTGCTTGAATTTTTATTTTTTCTTAAACTTTCTTGACCTGCGTGGTCTCTCTTCAGTGATAGAGCACATATCTGTGTGTTGTTCCCTTAGCAACAATGTGTATGCACACTAAAATATATTGTCTCCCTTTGCACATGCCTCGAATTTTTGAAAATCGAGTTTTCTTTACATTAAAGTCTGAAATTTTGGTTTTTCTATTCTTCATTATACATGTTGATACCTTCAGATAATCTTTGTGAGTTTGATTGAGTGTTGTGAAGAGGTCTTCTTGAGAATTCCTTGTTTTCATGAATTAAGGTAAGGGCTTTGTCTAATCGCTTGTAGATCCATCAAAAGAAAGATTGGTTGATTTAGATTCGCTATCTTCTTGTCTTTTTCCTGCCAAATACATAAGATTAAGTGATTATTTTACTTGTTTGTGAAAGATCTTTTGGTTTAGTGAAAGCTAGGGTTTGTCAAGAATTAGTGTTATGATGAGATGTGCTTCTTTGGCTGATTTGGAAACAAAAGTCCTTTTTCTTTCAGTTTTGAAGTTGTTCCAAAATTACACTTTAGACATTGTTAATTTCACAACATTCATTTGATCAAGTTCATTTTTAGGATTTGATTGGTTTCTTATGCATTTTGGAAAATTTTGAGTGCTTCTTTGTTCACGAAAAGTTTCATGGTTTTTTGAATTGTTGAATGAATTGGAATCTGAATTTCTGCATTTGGCTCATTGCAAAGTGAAATTTGTATTTGTGAAAAGAGTTAAAGTGAAATTAAGATTTATTGCATTTTCTTTGGAAAATTTGAAAAACTCTTTCTTTCCCGTAATTAGGAATTAATTGAAATGAAAAGATCACAAAGTCATGTTCGATTGCATTAGAGTTTTGACTCAGGTCATAATATCATCAGTATCACATCCATTTACCCATTGAGTAAATAACAACTTTAAAACGCAGCGCTAATAAAATCAATTTATAAATTTTTTATATTTTTAGGGCTCTTTTCCACCTACATTAGATCAGGTTGTAGGACTTTGGAATAGGGAAGTGAGTTAACTTTCCAAAGCTGCAAACAAATGTTGAAAATGGAAATAAGAAGAATCTTCTAATTTAATTTCCCCTTAATTAAATTAGAAGGAAATTATAATTCCACGTCACATGACAGTTTGTACAAGTTAACTAAGTCAGGAATACTTAGTTAGTTTAGTTAATTCAAGTTGAGGGTCAAACTAGAGGCATGTAGAGTGTCTCCTACTTTTTAGCAGCCCTGGTTGAGTTTATTTTGAGTTGTAATTAATTAACTTGTTTTATTTGAGTTAAAATCAGTTTAACTAGTTCTAACTTATGGAGGAACCAGTGAGAGGTTAAGCGAATTAAATTGGATTTAATTCACATGCAGTGATCAATCAGATAACTGATAATTCACTCAAAATAACTCATGCATGTTAGTTCTGAGGAAGACCCAGTTGAGATTGGAGTTAAAGGGAAGTGTACCATTAGTTGTATAATCAAAAAATTGTACAGGTGGTGCATGGAGTCAGAGGAAGAGCCTTGATATATTGCACAATAATTATTGGGGAATTTCCTTGTTAATAGGGGCCTAATTACCCAAGAAACTACACAAGGAAATAGGGAATCATGATGCCAAGAAATTGGTTAAGTATTGAACCAACCTTGCCTAGGAATCAGTGAGACAGATAGAGATAGTGCAAAGAGATCTCAAGCCTAAGAGAAGCATTGTATTGTTCTCATATTCTTTGGCTTATGCAATATACAGATAGCGGGGTTTTTTTAGTTGAGGCTTTTCCCAGATAAATCTTTGTTGTGCGATTGAAATTATTTCTCTTTCTTCTTCATGTGATTTTGCGATTGTAATTGGTTTATGTAATTTGTAGAGTAGATTCAAGTATTTTGTTTTAGCATATTACAAGTAAGTTTGAATCTACGTGGATTTTCTACATGGTATCAGAGCAAGAATCACTATATAAGAGAAGAATACGAGTTTGTGTTGAGCAGGTGAATCGAATTTGCAGATCTACTCTTTAGGACCAACAGTAGGATCAAGATGAGTTTTTGTGGATTGAGACTCAAATATGCCCCTGAGGGTAGTTCTAATTACATAGCTTGGAAGGACATGATGGAAGTAGTGTTGGAAGACAACGGGATGGAGTTCATAGACATGGATATCCCCAAGCCTGTAGCAACATATGCTCAAAATATGGATGCATGGAAGAAGAATGTAGCAAAGGCAAGAAGGATTCTATTGGAAGTAGTTCAAGATCATATTATCTTGAATCTCCATGGAAGGGAAAATCCATATGCTATGTAGAAGGTATTAACATATTTGTTTCAAAACAGTGGCGACCACGGGAAGTTGGCGTTGAAGGGCAAGCTCAGAAAAATCAAGATGGAGAAGGGTGACACAATACCAAAATACTTAACCAAGTTCACTCAATGTCAGGATGAGCTTGAAAGTGTTGGTGTTACAATTTTCGAGGATTATCTGGTGATCCTAGCACTTCTAGGCCTTCCAAAGAGTTGGCACAGCTACTAGGATTTAGTGAATGGGAGGGAGAAGCTACCATAGTGGGAGCGATTGTGGTCTGACTTGGTACAAAAAGAGATTCGGCGTAATACCAGAGATGGATCCTCATCAAAGACTAATGATGAGGAGAATTGTGCCTTGGATGGAAAGGAAAAGAAAGGGAAAGGGAAGGAATCCCATTCCAAATCCAATTTTGGTTAGGCAGGCAAGAAGAACGACTATTCTAAGATTAAATTTTTTCACTGTCATGATTTGGGATACTGCCACAAAGTGTTCGCACAAGAAGGCCGGAAAGAAGCCCTCAGGAGGAGTAACAGGTGAAGCTCTTGCTTCACAATTCGAGTTGGATTTCACTCTCATCACATGCATGGTGTCATCAGTGATGGGTTATGTGTGGTACCTAGATAGTCGAGCTTCATTCCATATGACCGACAACAAAGAATTCTTTAGCAACTTGGAGGAGAAGGATCTCCAGATGCACATCGAGATGGGAGATGACAAGAGGTATAGCGTGACCAACATAGGTATTGTTACCTTTCAGAGGGAGTCTGGTACTCCTCTCACATTGAAATATGTCATGTATGTTCTTGGTTTAAAGAATAATTTAGTTTCAGTTGTTGTGTTAGAATACCATCACTATGATGCGATATTTAGCAAAGGAAAGGTGTTCCTTCATCACAAAGCCACGGGATAGGTGAAGAATATTGGGGTTCGGGTAAAGAACCTCTACAAATTGGATGTAGAAGATTGTGCTTCCTTGAGAACAAAAGAAAAGAAGGAGCAGAGTCGAGACATCAATGAGTTATGGCATAGAAAATTGGGCCATATACACCATGGCGCTTTGAAGATCATGTAGTAGATTTCTACAGGACTTCCCAAGGGTGCACTTGAGCAGTGAGATACATGCAAAGGGTGTACATTGGGAAAGTATACCAAATCCACCTTTCATGATAAGGATAGTTGAGTGAAGGAGATCCTTGGAAGAGTTCACTCGGATGTGTGTGGAACGTTCTCAAAATCCTCCACAGCAAAACACAAGTATTATGTGATTTTTGTAGATAATGTTTCACGGAAGTGTTGGATATTCTTCATGCAGAATAAAGACCAAACATTCTCAAAATTTTGAGATTTAAAAGCACTTGTCGAGAAATATACATGGAAGAAGGTGAAGGCTCTCAGGAGTGAAAATAGTGGAGAATATGTGTCGAATGAATTCAATAACTTATGTGCTTCAGAAGGCATTCAACGAGAATTGATAGCACCTCACAACCCATAGCAAAATGGGTTTGTCGAAAGGAAAAACAGAACTATTGTGGGAGAATCATGAGCGATGTTGCATGATCAGGGCATATCATTGTAGTTGGGGGTTGAAACATGCAACACAAAAGTATTTGTGCAAAACATAAGTCCTCATCAGATTCTCAAGATGTGTACATTAGAGGAAGCTTTTTCAGGTAAGAAACCAGATGTGGCGCACTTTAAAATTTTTGGTTCATCAGTTATTTTCATGTAACCAAAGATGCCAGGAAAAATATAGAACCAACAGCTGAGTTGGGAATATTTGTGGGGTACTGTTGGCTTGAGGGGTCCTCACCCAGGTTCACAATTTATCACACAACCAACAAACCCTCCAACTACTGGCCCTTTTGGCAATGACCTGCTTGCGCAGATCAAAGTCTCACCCAAAGCATTATGGGGGGGCGTTGGAACCAAGTTTCCGCACCCTGAGGAAGAAAATAATGTAGTGGCCCTAAATATATCGATTGCAGAACTTATACAGGTCTTAGAAAATATGTGAAAATACAAAATACTTATTAGGATCACAGATAACTTCGTCGCAGATATATCATAATAAAACTAGATTCAGATCTATCTAATGCACAATTACTTAAGAAGATTTATCCACATATTCAACCATCAATATAACTGCATGCATAAATAACAGATGTATTCATGCAGATACAAATAAGCATAACAAAAGTAAAGCCATCTTAGGACAGAACAATATGTAGATAACTGAGATAGTTGACACAATGCTTTCACAAAAATTAGTCCTTGTATTAATTCAGAGCTATTCAGTACATCAGACTTTCCCTTACACTTTACCCTTCCATGCACACAGCCTGCGGAGTCCGCAAATAGCCAGATCTAGGTCTCTGCGTACACAGCTAGCAGGAGCCTTTCTACCTTGATGTAAGGTAAATCAGTCTCTAGATCAATACTGTTGTATTCTCCTCTAATTCCAGTCTACCATATTAGAAGACAAACTCAGATCAAAAACTTCTCTGTTCTTTGCAAACCTTCAATCCGTTATTTTAACTTACTGGAGCTTGGATTGGTCAATATGTTCGGTGTTGAGGTGAGGTTTAGCATACAAGTGAAAACGTAGTGTGCTAAAGAGGAACACAACAATAGAAACTACTATCGATAAAAATGCAGTGTGTAAAGGTAGCATAGCACCACAAGTGTATGTATAGCACCTTAGGTGTATGTGGAGCGTCTCCAGGGTATGCACAACACCTTAAAGGTGTTTGTGTAGCGTCTCTGGTGTATGTGTATGTAATATCCCAAAATGGGAACTGTCAGCAAGACATGACTGGAAAATGCATTTTCCAGGAATGGCTGCTACAGTATTTGAAACCAACACTTGGATCCCTTAGATCTGAGTATCTAAGTCCTAAATCCAAGAGGATATAAAAAACAAATCCTTCTAGGTGGGGAAAATTGGCCTCCCACACCTAGTATGGCTTGATAAGTGCCAAATGAGGGACTGCAGCAATGTATAAATACAGTAATGGATATGTAGCATCAAATAAGCTCATAGGACATGTTAAAAACACATATCCATCAATCCCAGCTACATCAGCAAACTGTACTTCATTTTATGAGCCAAAAGTTGGGGAAAAGCAGCAATTTATGCCCTAAAAAGGTTAATTTCAGAGATGAGCGTAAAAATAAGGGCAAGTGACGGTGGTATCTTGTAGCTTAGGTCATAAGAGACTTAAATATCAATTTTCATCCCCAAAAAATGACTCTAGCTATGTTAAACAGATCTACCATTCCCGATATGGCTTAAAAATGCCTAATCCCCGTGACTTAATTACTGCAGAATTTACTGAAGCACAGGAAGCGTGATTTTTCGAAGGTGATGGATTAAATATGGTATGTACATCAGAAAATCAGATCTATAGCTTGATTCATACAATTTACAGTGGATAAACAGAATATTTACAGAAAGAATCCCTCAAGATTGAGGCGCTGCAACAACATATTGAGGCTGCAAAGCTTGACAACGTTATTTTATGGGCTGAAGCAGCTGTATATTACATTTCGTATCTAGAACATATATGTGTACAAAAATATAGATCTATATCAGATCTGTACACTAGATGAGTTCCTCTACAATTTCCCCTTGGGGTTTTGATCAAAACATGAAGGTACAGGAGTAGATCTGAGATCTAGAATTACAAGTCTACAGAAATATTCAGGAATTCTGCAGTAAATAAATACATAAGTAAATCAGATCTGGAACAAACATGGATTTTTTGGCCAATCCATGGATCACCACATTGAAAGGGAGAATCCTATCACCAGAGATCTCTCCTCCAAATAGCAGTCAAAACACCCTACAACTTTCCTCTTGCAAATAACGCAAAATGGAAGGAAAAATTGCAAAGTTAGCTTCAGTAGTGATTAGGTCTAATGCTTTGATCTGAAAATGCAGCTCTGATGATCCAATACACTCTTCGAGGAGGTTAAAAGACACACTCATTGACAAGAGGCACTAGATTTTCCTAGATCTGAATAGATCTAGCTTCCACTGTTGCAGCTTACAAAAACAATCAAACCCTCAACAAGATCTGAATTGTGGTTGGAAGATGAAGCTTGGCCCAAGCTTGATAGTGGACAAGATAGAACAAGTCTCCTCCAAGAGCTACTCAAGAAAGGAGGTGGGATTCTCGACCAGGAACACCCAAGTGCTAAACAACACTATTCTTAGCTAAACAGCTAGAGAATGAGGGTTGTCTAAATAGACAATACCTTTAGCAATATCAAATGATCAGCCCCTCTCTTGGTGTCCTCATCCTTCTTTTATAATGTGGGAGCCTTTCCAAACCCTAAACCATCTTGATGAATTAGCCTCATTCACATGAGTGGCCTCCAACATGGACTGCGCTGTGCCTTTGGGAGATACATTGCACCTAGACAGCGCTATTGATTTGGTCCTGTTGACCCATTCAATTGATCCAGCCTCTTTCACACTTGAGTGTGTTTATGAAGATAACTCAAATTTAGCTTGTTTCACATTGAGCATTGATTTATTTTGTTATTTAGGAGTTATTATTGATCCTCCTTTTACAATTTTATTCAATAAACAGGAAACAAAACAAAAAGTGAATATTCCTATTAGCTTGGGCTAATTAGGAATATTACAGTATTCCCCCTTCAAAATGTTTCTTGACCTCAAGCAAATGCAAGGTAGAGAAAAATTCCCCCTTCCTTCTTTTTGTGGCCTCCTCATCAATAGACCCCACCATAACTCATCATAATATGCAATGAATATGTCCTCCAATGTCTCTCTCCAAGTATGTGAAGCAGGAAAGTGTACATCATGAGAAAATGGAAGATGTTTGTTCAATGGCTTCCTCAAGGTAGGAGTGATGAAAAACATGGGAAGTCTTATTCCTACTGAGTGACTCCTTCACCCATGCCATCATCCAAATGAAATGAGCCATTCTAGGTAGCTCATCATAAGAAACTTCAACCCTGGATCTATGCAATGTGTTGGGTATGAATGGAGAGTTTAGATTTTCCCATCCAAGTAGTTCCTCCCTCCATTTATGGTAAGTATGTGGAGGTTGCTGATATTGGGCTGAAATTTCATGGCCTCCAAAATTAGCCCAAGCCACCCCACAAAATGAATCAACCATGAAGTGCCCCCTCAAATAACGCATGTTCTCCCAATGGCTCCCCCTACATGGAGGAAAGAGGGGTGGTATGGAAATCATGGTGCGCCCATTGTTTCTCCTAAAACATACATCATGTGAAATAGGGAGAATCATACTCCCAATGGGCATTTTCAACTCCAAGCCCACTCTCCAATCAAAGCTTCCCATGAGCATAAGCATATCAGGAATATATGGAATTGAAATACAATGAGAACAAGTTGTCAAATGACAACCGGAAAGTGGATCATAGTTCCACACATGGAACCCACGCAGTGCATCTTTGGCCTGCATCAAATCAATCAAAAACTTTTCCAGCCACTTGTTTGCTACCACAATCATCTTACAAGATAGAAACATGAAAGTACAAAGTGGTGTCAATGGTGCACACCAAAAATCATGTGGCTTCCCCCACAACCACCAATGAGATAGCCAATCTCAATGCTACAAATGGCTTCAAGTACATTGTTATACAATATGCAAGAAGGAACAACTCTCCTTGATACATCATGCTGCTCAAACAAGGAAAAGAAGTACAATACAAAATGTGAAATTATACCTCCTTCATCATGCACTTGAGATCTTGAGTTGAAATGGGTCAATTGGGAATTCTCCCTCACCTCCAATGAGTAGGGAAGTAGTTGTGACCCCTCTTCATTACCATCTCGGCTATGCATCTCTCCATATGCTGAAATATGTCATGTTGGATTCCCTCCGAAGTGAACTCCTCCATCAAATGAAAATATGCATCAAAGTGCATGGAAGAGAAGTCCTCATGTGCTGCATGTAGCAGCTTCTCCTTGAGACTAGAAGATCTAGTCAAGAAGATTCTGCCATAGGAATAGATGACCAAATCCTCCACTATGTATCTATCATCTCCATAAGGGTCATCAAAAATCATGGAAGCACCAAGATCCTTGGAGTACTCTACTAAGAGTTGAGACCTCCAATATGGATCAATCCTCCTAAGAGACAGTGCTGGTGATCTAGCATATGAAGCTCTCCTCATGTTGCTGCATACTACTTTGACATCCCTCATGCCAAAGTCATCCTCCAAACTCCTCACCTCCCTGGAATCCAAGGATGGTGAGCCAAGAGGCAAGATGTCTCTCACCAATTCTAGATTTGGTGGCCTCCTAGGTGGAATGCCTCCATGTAGTGAGACATCAAAATCTGAAGTGGACTGCATGTATGAGTGGACTGATTTGTCCCTCTCTTCTCTGCACTGTGCAATATCCTTCCTTTGTGTAGAATTCTTCTGAAATATATAAGGGTGAATGCTCATCATTCCTTGATGTTGATCTTTCTTCTCTTCCTCTCCTCCCATCTCACAATCCACCAGTGCTACTGCATGTTTCTTCGGAATTGTGTTTTGGTTCCCACATGTTGAATCATTTGGAACTCCTTGTAAAGATACAAGGGTTCCTTTAATGGAAGCAATGGCTCCCCCTTCACCTCCATGTGGTGATGGATCTTCTTCCTCCATCCTCCTTGCAGTAAATTTGGGCAATAGATTGCGCTGTGGATCTGCATGTGTGGCTGAATGCTCACACCCATCATGAGAATAGTTAGGGTTTGTTTCAAACCCTTCCAGAAATCTTCTACACTCCTCCCCTTCCATCTCCTTGAGATATTCTTTAATACCTTCCAAGGTTTGGAAAATAAGTAGGGAGATCTCCTCTTTCGTCATTCCTCCTTCTCCTCTTTCTCTCAACAAGAAAGTGGTCATGTTACAACGTTGTAGATTAGATTGTGTGGTTGAATGCTCACACACAGCATAAGAAGTACTAGGGATTTCTTCATGAGAATAACTCCTTGAGGTATTTGCATTTTTTCCCCTTCTCATTCCCCTAATTTCTTCCTTCAATTCATGCATGGCTTGAGAGAGGGTGTTAGAAAAATCTTCCCTTCCAATCCTTCCAAGTAAAGGGGTTTCACCCTTCTTCTCTTTGTCCTCTATGTAATATTTATTCTATCTTATTCTTTGGTATCTTTCCTCCCTGATAGTGAGAGGTCCCTCCTCTTCTAGAGGCATATTGGATCTGCCATAAAAGCACAGGTTGTGCCAAGAAAGATGCTCTGATACCACTGTAATATCCCAAAATGGGAACTGTCAGCAAGACATGACTGGAAAACACATTTTCCAGGAATGGATGCTATAGGATTTGAAACCAGAACATGGATCCATTATATCTAAGTATCTAAGTCCTAAATCCAAGAGGATATAAAAAACAAATCCTTCTAGGTGGGGAAAACAGGCTTCCCACACCTAGTATGGCTTGATAAGTGCCCAATGAGGGACTGCAACAATGTATAAACACAGTAATGGATATGCAGCATCAAATAAGCTCATATGACATGTTAAAAACACATGTCCATCAATCCCAGCTACAACAGAAAACTGTACTTCATTTTATGAGCCAAAAGTTGGGGAAAAGCAATAATTTATGCACTAAAAAGGTTAATTTTAGAGATGAGCGTAAAAATAAGGGCAAGTGATGGTGGGATCTCGTATATTATGTCATAAGAGAATTACATATCAAATTTCAGCCCAAAAAAATGACTCTAGCTATGTTAAACATATCTACCACTCCCAATATGGCTTAAAAATGCGCAATCCCCATGACTTAATTACTGCAAAATTTACTGAAGCACAGGCAGCGTGATTTTATGAAGGTGATGGATGATATATGGTATGGAAATAATCAAATAAGATCTATATCATGATTCATACAATGTACAGTGGATAAACAGAAGATTTACAGAAAGAATCCCTTAAGATTGAGGGGCTGCAACAACATATTGAGACTGCAAAGCTTGACAGTGTTATTTTATGGGATGAAGCAGCTGTATATTAAATTTCAGATCTAGAACAGATCTGTGTAAAAAAAATATAGATCTATATCAGATCTGTACACTAGATGAGTTCCTCTACAATTTCCCCTTGGGGTTTTTATCAAAACATGAAGGTACAAGACTAGATATGAGATCTAGAATTACAAGTCTACAACAATATTCAGGAATTCTGCAGTAAATAAATACATAAGTAAATCAGATCTGAAACAAACATGGATTTTTTGGCCAATCCATGGATCACCACATTGAAAGGGAGAATCCTATCACCGAAGATCTCTCCTCCAAATAGCAGTCAAAACACCCTACAACTTTTCTCTTGCAGATAATGCAGTATGGAAGGGAAAACTACACTGTTAGCTTCAGTAGTAATTAGGCCTGATGCCTTGATCTGAAACTGCAGCTCTGATGATCCAATACACTCTTCCAGGAGGTTAAAAGATACACTCACTAAGAAGAGGCACTAGATTTGCCTAGATCTGAATAGATATAGCTTCCACTGTTGCAGCTTACAAAAAAAATCAAACCCTCAACAGGATCTGAATTGTGGTTGGAAGATGAAGCTTGGCCCAAGCCTGATAGTTGAAAAGATAGAACAAGTCTCCTCCAAGAGCTACTCAAGAAAGGAGGTGGGATTCCCGACCAGGAACACCCAAGTGCTAAACAACACTATTCTTAGCTAAACAGCTAGAGAATGAGGGTTGTCTAAACAGAAAATACCTTCAGCAATATCAAATGATCAACCCCTCTTTTGGTGTCCTCATCCTTCTTTTATAATGTGGGAGCCTTGCCAAACCCTAAACCATCTTGATGAATTAGCCTCATTCACATGAGTGGCCTCCAACATGGATTGTGCTGTGCCTTTTGGAGATACATTGCACCTAGACAACGCTGTTGATTTGGTCTTGTTGACCCAGTCAATTGATCCAACCTCTTTCACACTTGAGTGTGTTTATGAAGATAGCTCAGATTTAGCTTGTTTCACATTGAGCATTGATTTACTTTGTTATTTAGGAGTTATTATTGATCCTCCTTTACAATTTTATTCAATGAACAGGAAACAAAACAAAAACTAAATATTCCTATTAGCTTGGGCTAATTAGGAATATTACAGTGTATCACCTTTAGTGTATTCGCGGCGCCTCAAATGAAAGCCATCAACAATGATCCAATTGACGATTTCATTTCTCCATTTAAATTATGGTTGTGTTCCCATTCCTTAGTCTATGCGTTGTAACAATTTCACAAAAAAACCCATCTTTCCCAGCCTTTGACATCAAATCCCAACACTCTGATGATGGATCTCAATCCCAAGAACCATTTCAATTTCCACCTCTTTGTCCAAATTATTTTCCCACAAAATATTCAATTTGGGGTTTCAACACCAGATATCGTTTCACTACAAGTTCAACACTCTCATGATCCTTCTACACAGTTGACCGAATACACTAACCACCCATTTGTTTCCTCGAATATTCAATTCCCAATTCGCTTGACTCTTTTTCCATTAGCAATGAGAGAGGGTTTTAAATCTCGTTTGCACATTTGAACCCATGCTACCAGAAATCAATTTAAATTTCCACGTATGATAATCATCTATGCCAAGTCTGTGGGGCTTCAAGTCAAAACCCAAATAAATTCTCCAAAATACTGATGTGCAGACCCTTTTCCTTTATAATGTGGTGCTCTTCCTTTACTACTACCAACACAAACATATGTAATGTGTCCTTTCCTCTGAGATTTAAATCTCTCTCATTACAACCAAAGAGTAGGATTGCTATCAGCTCTCTCCTTACATCATGCACACAGATTTTTTTAAATAAACCTCTAAACACCGATTGACAAAAGAAAACTTCAGAATATTTCATCAATGTTGCTCAACGCAGAGCAATCCTCTTATTACTGCAAATTCACAATTTAGTGCATGTTATCCTCTGCAAATGATTCGCACAGTAACGAATTGCACATTCACAGATTGACACTAGCATGGTTAATGGTTTAATGCCCAATGCTTGATCTCATACGATCTGGCATTCTTGGTAACCATATACAATTCAATGACACTTGCAGTTCATTAATTGATTACTGTTGATCCAGTTTCTCATCAACGGTGAATCATTTCCATAGCTGGAATTTAGGTTCTATTCATCAATTTCCAGAATTCAAATAAGTCAGGTGATAAGCTGATAACATAAACATAGTGATTCACACACATAAAAACTGGTGTTTCTCAAGAATAGACAAGTAACTATTTCATTCAATCTTTATGTATAGATAAATTACCAATAATCTCACTCTCTCTATTTTCAATGGCCTGATCTTCATTCATTTGGCCACTCCTCTCTCT